>CAJQZJ010032342.1:5581899-5627120 GCA_907164525.1 Lophiomys imhausi
AAGTGAGTCCAGGACAGCCAGGGCTATTACACAGAGAAACCCTGTCTCGAAAACCAAAAGAAGAAAAAATAAACACAAAAAGTGGAGAATTTTGTTGCAGTTTTTATTTTTTCATAAAAGAAAATTGCATTGTTACTGTATTAAGAATTTCAAAAGAACACACCCAGAATTTGCCTAAAGTTTGTTCTCAGTGGGCTTCGCTGGTCAGTACTACCCTTTCTAAACACCAAATGACAGGTTTAGCACTGCCTTTATGATAAGGCATTGGTTGCAGAAGCAGTAAGTAGAGTCGTTTTCATGGTATCCATGAGGTATTGGTACCACAATATACAGGTACACAAATATTTTATAGTAAATGGCTTATGATTACCACAATCTATGTGTCTTTTCCTGTACTTTTTTTTGTTTTTTTTTTTTTGTTTTGGTTTTTCAAGACAGGGTTTCTGTGTATCGTTGGCTGTCCTGGACTCCCTTGTAGGTCAGGTTGGCCTAGCACTCTCAGAGATCCGCCTGCCTGTGCCTGGGATTAAAGTGCTGGGATTCGAGGGTGCGCTGCCACCTCGCCTTTGCTGTGCGTCATAAATCATCTCTAGATCCTTTATGTTGTACTGGCCAAAGAGTAATGACCAAAAACATTTGTTCAGTGCGAATATAATCTTTTCTCAGATATTTTCCTATCTGCAGTTGATTTGAGTCCATGCATGTCACAAACCATCTGTACCCCTTTTAAGCTGATTTTTTTGCTTTCACACTATCTCAGTTTTTACCTGCTCAGGCTAATTTGCAGGTGCCTGGGATGATTAGACAATCCATAATTTCTACCAATCAAGTAAAAGAGGGAAAGAAAACATTGAGCTTCTCTGCCAGTTAACAGGTAGTTTGCTGTGGTTAAAATTACTGCAGATTTTGCAGCAACAAATAAGTTTTTATTTATTATTAGTAACTGATTGAGTTTGGGAAATTATTGAGTGTCTCAGTTGAGTGTTTGACAGTTACTTAGTACAAGAGACTATTTCTATATATATATATATATATTATAGTAAATCGATTTGTTTCACTCTTCATTTTAACGTTTTAAGTATGTATGTGGTTTCTTTTACTTTAAAGTATATTTTGTTCCTTGCAGTGTTTGAGCAACACACCTCCACTTACTGAATATTTCCTCAATGACAAGTACCAAGAAGAACTGAATTTTGACAATCCCTTAGGAATGAGAGGTGAAATAGCTAAATCATACGCCGAACTGATCAAGCAGATGTGGTCTGGAAAGTTTAGTTATGTTACCCCAAGAGCATTTAAGGTTAGTGCGGCAAGATTATTCTCAGCAAGTGTGCTCTTGTCCCCCAGAGGGTCAACAAAAACAAAACAAACAAAATCCTCAGGTGGGAGGAATGAAGAATCCTTTTACAGTGTCTTCCGGTTATTTGATCCATGTGGTGTAAAACTTCAGGGCGAAGAACAGGATGGATGATTGGGTGTTTTATTTGTTTTTTGTTTTCTTAATGTCTAGAAATGGGCTAGAGAGATATGACTTAGAGTTTAAGAGTAATTACTACCCTCCAGAAGACCTGAGTTTGGTTTCCAGGACCCAGGTTCCCAGCACCAACATCAGGTGGCTCAGAAATGCCTCTGTAACTCAAGCTGGAGCAGGTCTGATCCCCTCTTCTGACCTCCATGGGCATTTGCACTCACGTGCAAAAATACATACATACTCATAATTTAAACTAAACCTTTATGAGTAAGGCTATCAATAGAGAGAATAAGGGGAACGAAACAAAAAGACATTGGTGGTTTAAACTGGTTTAGAATGTCTCTGGAAACCCTACCTGGATATTTTATGTGTTGTAAAGAACTTCATTAGGACATGCCACTAAGTCTAAGTAGTCTAGTTTATCCTTGTGGTCATTGTAAACTGAAAAATAAAAATCAGAATGAAACTAATTTGGAAAACAACCATCAAATGGACATTAATTGTATTTTCAATGTAGTTCTTACTCTTGGATGTTTGTATGTATGAGGTAGTTATTTAGATATTACACTTAGTGAGAAATTATTGTAAGCCATAGTCTTTACAGGTAAATGGTATTTCTAGAACAGCTAGTAGTCAGAGCTGGGCATGGTGGCTCACACCTTTAATCCCAGCACAGAGACAGGCGGATCTCTGTGAGTTCGAGGTCAGGCTGGTCTATACAGTGAGTCCAGGACAGCCAGGACTTGTTACACAAAGAAACCCTGTCTCAAACAAACATACAAACAAAGAATCAGAGCTGAAGAGATGGCTATCCAGTTAAAAACACTGGCCATTCCTCTAGGAGACCAGGGTTCAGGTTACTGCATGCAAATGATGAAAAAACAGTACTGGAAAACACCCATATATAAAATAAGACTTAAACTTCAAATATATTATTAAAAAATAAGTGAGTCCTTTGACCCTATAGGTGTGTGCAAACACAAAATAAATAAATTAATTAAGAACAAATTCAAGTAAAAAAATATACATATAAGCAACTGAAAAAAATCAGACTATTGCATTTATTATTTTACCTTCTTAACCCTGGGCAGATTTGTCCAAACCAACCCTCAACACAGTTTCATTTTGTTAGATTTTTTTTCTTTTTAAATTTTCTGTACATAAACACCTCTTAATTATCAGACCTTTTTCATTCATTCTGTGATTCAGATTATATTCTTTAAAGTCTTATTTAAAAATTCTTAGTATTATAAAAACAAAAGAAAACTGTAGAGGAACTGTGATTTACCTGTTGGCATCAGATTTCTTCTCTTTTTATGATGGCTAAATGAGGGATTCATAGTTTTTCTTTAGTAACTCAGTAAAATGTTTCTAGCTTTTAAATCATCAGTGTTTCACAATATCATGTATAAAATTTTACCTTATTTTCTCTTTATTTGATTAGGCCAGTGTTTTTTGAAGCTTAGAAAGTTATTTCAAAATGCCTTTAGAGATATATGTGTATAACCTATTGATATAGCAAGAATGAGAACATGTCTTTTGTTGTTTGATAGTCATTATGGGAAGATCTAATAGCTAAACTCCTGAGGTAAGCATTGAAATGCAGACTGACAACAAGTCAATCTAAGACCAAACAGTGATTAATACATATAGAGTTTTTTACATGTTTTTGTGTATTGTATTTATCTTCATTTTATTTTATTTTACAGTGGATTCTTGCTATATTGTCCAGACTTAACTCAAATTTCTGGACTATGTGATTTCCTGTATTAGCTCTCTATGTTCTGGGACTGCAGGCTTGCTACTGTGCCCAGGTCTGTTTTTAAAGAGTCCATGTGGTGTTGTCTTTTGTCCCAGATAAGATTATCACATTCTTACTAGAAATGCAAAACAAACTACATGCATACATGTACTCACATACAGCATATTGGTGCTTATTCCTATTCTGTATAAATGCAATCAGTTTTGATTCTTCACAAAAGCTTATTTTCCATAAAGTTATCACAAATTAAATTAACAAATACAAAACCACATTCCTAGGGAAAGTGTAGGGTTTGATTCCACCAAGCCTTTGGTCACATTTTCATTAATTAGTTAGTTGATGCATTCTTTGTTTTGTATTTGCATTGTGTTTGAAAACTCCCTGTTTATTTTATATGGTTGACCCATTAATACTGATTTCACAACCAACCCCGTAACTCATTGCTTAGCAAAACTTATCTAATTGCTTTTAACCTGTAAAGTACATGACTAGCACCTGTATTTATGGACTCTAGACAACATCTTAGCATTCTGGGAACCATTTCAAACACTAAGTAGGAAGGCACAAAGGTATAAAGAAGATAACACTAAAAAAACTGCAAAATGATGCTAAAACTAAAAGTAGTATAACCTTCTTCTCCAGAGGGGATGTGTATATCAAGTAACAAGTTTTTTACTGGGACATGTCTTCAAATGATTTTAAATGTATCACAGTTTGAATTGGGGCATATAAGTAATTTTCGGTTGGTTGGTTGGTTGATTTTTTTGAGACAGGGTTTCTCTGTGTAGACCTGACTGTCCTGAACTCACTCTGTAGACCAGGCTGGCCTCCAACTCAGAGATCTACCTTTCTCTGCCTCCCGAGTGCTGGGATTAAAGGCGTGTGCCACCACACTCGGCAATAATTTTTAATAAATAGATAAATTCTCAGGTGTAGACTCATGAAAAATGAGAACAGCTTTGTGCTTTTTAAGGAATCCAGTCTCTAAGCTGATGTTGTGGGTTTGCTTGTCTTACAGACACAGGTAGGACGTTTTGCACCTCAGTTCTCTGGATATCAACAGCAAGACTGCCAAGAACTGTTAGCTTTCCTATTGGATGGATTACACGAGGATTTGAATAGAATTAGGAAGAAACCATATATACAGTTAAAAGATGCTGATGGGAGGCCAGATAAGGTAAACGGACAAACTTCATGCTATTATTATCTTTATTGTTACAATTTTCTAACACCTGTTAATAATTTGTGTTTATTTTCCTTGTAGGTAGTTGCTGAAGAAGCCTGGGAAAACCATTTAAAAAGAAATGATTCTATCATAGTAGATATATTTCATGGCCTTTTCAAATCTACTTTAGTATGTCCTGAGTGTGCTAAGATTTCAGTAACCTTTGACCCTTTTTGTTACTTGACACTTCCATTACCAATGAAAAAAGAACGTAGCTTGGAAGTTTATTTAGTTAGAATGGATCCACTTACTAAACCTATGCAAGTAAGTAATGACTCCTTTCTTTGTATTTGTTATTTTTACTTAGAGATGGGACTACTTTCTCCAGCACAATTCAGTAATAAAGTTTATTGTGTAATAGATTTTATAAGCTGGGTACTCTGGAAGTTAGACTTGTTTAGAATTATGTAAAGTTGAAGGACGTCATAACAAAATAAATTTCTCAAATTTCTTTATCACATCAATGACAACCAAGATATTTGTTTTACTATTTGGGATGAGTATTCACTTACAAAGATTAATAACAGTACTATTGTCTATATTTTTCTATCAGAATTTTTAAATTTATATGTATGGGTATTTTACCTGTATATATGTCTGTGTACCATGTGTGTTGCTGATTCTATGGAGGCCAGAAGAGAACATTGGATCCCTTGGACCTGGAGTTATAGATGCTTGTGAGCCACGATGTGGTGCTGGGAATGGAACCTGTCTCCTGCAGAGGAGCAGCCACTGTTCTTACCTGCTAAGCTGTCTCTAACACCCATGTAGTAAAATTATTACCCATGAAGTGAAAAATTTTATGTTGTAGTTTGTTTCCTATTCACTTCTAGAAGTAAAGCTACTATTTTATTTTGTAAATTCATGACATGATCATGCATTTAAATAGCAGTAATCTTCAGGCATTTCAACATCTTTGATGAGAAATTAAAAAATTAGTATAAAAATACTTGGTTCGGGGCAGCAGGATAACTCAGCAAGGGAAAGGCAGCTGCTGCCAGCCTGACAAACCTGAATCCAGTCCCTAAGATTCACATGGTGGCAGGAGAGAACCTACTCCCACAGGCTGCCCTCTGACTACCACACTCATGTTGTGGCATTCACACATGCATGCACACATACACAATAAATAATTAACATACTTCTTTAAATGATGTTCTAGTGTTTAATACTCTGAACTATTATGTTTTGCTTATTATTCTATGCAAAGTCTCTGTGGTACAAATTAATGTCAGTTGTTGGTCTGATTCCGGTGCCTAGTGCTGTCACTAAGAATCCTCAATGTTTTTTAAGAAAAATGCTACATTTCCTATGTTTTTAAATCAATTATTCCTTTCACATGTGACCCTTTTCTGGTTAAATTAGCTCCTTTTTATTCCTTTAAACTCTGTTGCAGCACTTCACGGGTTTTATTTTGACCTTTATCTTTCTTTCTCAGCTACCCAGGAGTTCTTTGTAGGCTGGGAGTTTACATTCCTAGTGTTGTGACTTTTAGGCATTGGTGCAAAAGTATACCCAGATTTGTATAACTCAGTCTCTGCTTTTTTTCCCTAAATAAAGCAGATTTGGTTCTGACCCTAAAAGATTAATTCTATAAATTTTTAGGTTGGGGTTCTGGCCAAATATCTCAGATTTGTAGGTACATAATAAAAATGGAGTCTGTATGAAAAGTATCCTGTGAACAAAATTATCTTACCATTCATGCTCAAAAGTGTTGGAGTTTATTTTACTCTTAGTAAGAATAGTGTCTGTGTGATGCTCTTAAAACTAACAGCTCCTGGACTGAAGCAATGACAGGCTTGAGGCAAGACTCACCTGTGTTCGCTCTCCCACCTGTTTGGGGTGCGAGTGGAGACAAGATGGAGATGCTCCCCATTCACTAAGTTTGTGTATTTAGACCCAGGAGAAACCGCTTGAGTATAAATTGAGCACTGAGCTCTAGGAGATAGGGAACTGTTAGGGGAAGCAGGAAAGGACTGTTTTGGTTTAGGGTTTTGGAGTCTTTTTTAAAGACTTTTGTATATTTCAGCACTTATACCAACTTAAGGTAAATGGAGAAGGGATAATTGCTGGGCTTGGGTGTCAGAGGAAGCAGAAGCCAGAATTCAGTGCACAGACAGAAACACGTCTTTCCGTAGTCTCAGACAGGAACAAAGAACCTGTGGATTCAAACCATACTCCTTCACTCAAAGTAGGTTTAGTTTTCTAGGTAAAGTTAAGTTCTTTAGGCAGTGAAGTGAGAAAGCTAAAGAGTGGTGAAGGTTTCATAGTTACTGTGCACTGAACAAGCAAGCAACACATAGTGGGGAAGAGTGTGTAAAATTAGACTGGCACTTGTAGCACACCAGTGCTGAAGCTGGGAAACTTTCTCCAGCATATATGAACTGCTATGAGAACGTTTGTGTCTTAGTGTTCTATTGCTGGTATGAGACACCATGACCATGGCAGTTCATTTAAATTGAGGAAAGCATTTAATTGATGCTGGCTTATAGTTTCAGAAGTTTAGTCCATATGATAATGGTAAAGAACATGGTAACACACAGGCAGACATGGTGCTGGGGAGTACCTGAGAGCTCTACATCCAGATCCACAAGCAGCAGGAAGAGAGAGCCACTGGGCCTGGCTTGGCCTTTTGAAATCTTGAAGCCCATCCCTAGTGACATTCTTCCTACAACAAGGCCACACTTCCTAACCCTGTCAAATAGTGCCATTCCCTGATGACCAAACATTCCAGCATAGGAGCCTATGGGGACCATTCTTACCCAACTCACCACAGTTCAGCAAAAATAGAACTGAGAGGTAAAGACACTAAAGGTATTGTAGCAGGGTGGTTGAAGTAATAAGAATGTAGGATTTAGGTGAAAGGACAGTAGAGAGAAAACTGTTGTAAGGGCTAGAAATCTCTACACAAACCAGTAGGCAAGAAGTAACCTGTTAGAGGTTAAGATAGCAGAAGAGAAACCACTTCCTGTAATGACAGGTTTAGGAAGTGGGGTATAGGTCTGTGAATCAGAGGACCAAGGGAAAGTACAGCCAAGAGAAGCCACTGTGATGAGCATTCTCACCCAGGGACCCACAGGAATGGATGACTGCTCTGAGCCCCTTGGCTGTGGGAGCAAGCACAAGCCCAGGCCCAACTATTCATTGCTTTTCCAATGTCATAAATTCATTACAAAATTTTTGTTTGTTTTTTAGTACAAAGTTATTGTGCCCAAAATTGGAAATATACTAGATCTTTGTACAGCATTGTCTGCTTTATCAGGAGTACCTGCGGATAAGGTGAGCTATTTCTAATATTGAAGTGTGTAAATTAGTCTTAATATCTTAGTATTGTAAAACCAGCTTAATAGACATTTATTTCCTTCTAGATGATAGTCACTGACATATACAATCATAGATTTCACAGGATATTTGCCGTGGATGAAAACCTCAGCAGTATTATGGAGCGGGATGACATTTACGTGTAAGTAGAATATCCATTTACAATCTTGTTGAGGGGTGGGAGTATCTGAAGAACTAACATGAAACTTAAGAGTTTATGGTCATTCTGCCCTCATAGGTTTGAAATCAACATCAACAGGACAGAAGACACAGAACATGTGGTTATTCCTGTTTGTCTAAGAGAAAAATTCAGACACTCAAGTTACACTCACCATACTGGCTCTTCACTATTTGGTCAGCCTTTTCTTATGGCTATACCACGAAACAACACTGAAGATAAACTCTATAATCTCCTACTCTTGAGAATGTGGTGAGTGCCGCCAAATAAGTATAATGAAACACAGTAAACATGATGAAATAGCTAAGAAACGTCATTGTGCAACGTAGCAGCTTCGTTCAGACAGAAATGAAGGTGAGAGCCAGGCATGGTAGGGCTACACAGCTGTAGTCGCAGCCCTGGGTGTGACCCACCGTATGAACCATGTTTAGGATATGTGTCTTTACTCCTAGCACTTCTGATGTGGACGTAGGACAATCAAGAATTCTAATCCTACTTCTTTTTCATAGCAAATAAAATTCACACAAATTTTATATAGCATGGGCTATATAAAAGAGTGTGTTAAATTCCCCCAAATAAATAATGTAGTAAAAATAAAATTACAATCTAACCCATTGACTTGGTCACATAAAATAACACTACTAAGGTTATTTCACATGCAAAAACATCAATTCTTAGCTGTTTTACACCAAAAGTTTTTCAGTTGGAAGGAAATTTTATTTGACAAATAACTAATAAAGTACAAACTAGAAATCACAGTAAACGTCAAGTGGTCCTTTTTTTATGTTTTCAGCTAGATCAAGAACTCATATCAGTCATTATTTTAAAAAGATGAGCTTTTGTAACAGATGGTAAGACAGTGCCCCCACACCCACACTCTGTTTTTTATAAACCTTCATGTGAATAAGGTAATGACAAATACCATTAGACACCTTTCTCTTATCCTTTCTAGCTAACATATTCTATTTTATCTCCTATATACAAATACTTGTAATTTCATGACCCATATATAAAGATGCAGCTCACGAATGTGTGTTCTTTCCTGGCAACAATGCACATACTCTAGAGGAGGACCATTTATAAAGTTCTTGTTTTAAGTTGGGAAAATGATCCACTGTGCTGCACTTTTAACACATAAAACATGGAAACCCCCAAGAAGAAGAGGAGAATTCAGTAGGTAAGGTAAGGACACTTGCCACGAAGGTCAGCAACCCAAATTCAATCCCTGAGGCCGGCCCCATGAGGTAGAAGGAGAGAACCAGTTGCTACAAGTTGTCCTCAGACCTCTACCTCCACACACATGATGTGCAAGCACACACAAACAAGCAAAAATGTAATTAAATTAAGAAAATTAAAAAGACCATGCAGCCAGGTGTGGTGGCACACACCTTTAATTTCAAAATTCAGAGAGCAGAGCCAGAGAGCTGTGAGTCCATTACCAGTCTGTCTGCATAGAGAATGCCAAGCCAGCCACAGAGACGCAGTGAGACCCTGTCTCACAAACAACAAAAAAGCAAAGCCCTAGATGGATAAGGGGAAAAATTCTAGAAGTAAATAATTGCTCTTTTTTTAAACTATAAAAAAAAATTTATTGTCAGTTAGAAAAGGGTGGTGCAAACATCACAGAGGTGATAAAATCTGGAACAAGCCTCAAAACCACCAAATATATTTTTTTCGAATATAGTTATATCTTTGTTTGATAATCATCTTTTTATATTAAAAACAACACAAACATAAGTTATACTCAGCTTTGCTTATAGTGTGAGGTCTTGAGTTTGAATTAAAATGGTTTGTTTTCTTTTTTTTTAATAATTTTTTATTTCTTCAAGTTACATCTCAATCACAATCCCCTCCCTACTCCCCCCTCCAGTCCCACCCTTCCACCCTCCTCCCCCTCAACCTCCCCATCCTCTTCCCTTCTTTTTTTTTTTTTTTTTTTAGATTAAGGTATTTCTTTTTTCCCCCCAACAGCTCTCCCTTTCAGTCCAAAAAATGGTTCTTTTTCTTATAACTGTAAATACAATACAAAACAACAGAAATAAATAGGCCATGATTATGAGAGTTATATGGCTTAGCATACATTCCCAATGTCCAGTCCATATGTATTTGGCACCTGACTTTAACATTCTACTATCTAACCATCTCCATGAGTTTAAAGTTCTATATCTAACTCAGCTTTCATACTAACTTGCCTCATAATTTTAAAAATATCTTCTTAGATCCAGAACACCCTCTTGATTCCTAAACAACTCAAAATTTAACTATGAGACTCTAGCTATCTACTGTTCAACCACCTCAGAGACCTGAGAGGGATAAATATATCTGATTATATAGTGGTTTGTTTTCTTAATTAAAATGGAAATTTAATTTTAAACAAGCTTGTTACCTGAAATTTTATTGCAGCCGGTATGTCAAAATGTCTACTGATACTGAGGAAATGGACGGCCGCCTGCGTTGCTGTGAGGACCAGAATATTAATGGGAATGGTCCAAATGGCATACATGAAGAAGGCTCACCAAGTAAGACTTTCTTGTCATGTTCTAAACACTTCTGATCTAGACAATATTGCCCCAAAGAAAAGGTTGAGATATGGAATAGTAAACTAAAACACATGAGTAGATATGGAAAAGCAATAGTGATAATTTTGAAGTGCAGTACAAGGGTTTAAAGATCTCTTTATTTAAATACTAAGGTGAAATGGAAACAGATGAACCGGATGATGAGTCCAGCCAGGATCAAGAACTTCCCTCAGAGAATGAAAATAGTCAGTCTGAAGACTCAGTCGGAGGAGATAATGATTCTGAAAATGGATTGTGTACTGAAGAGACTTGCAAAGGTCAACTCATGGGGCACAAAAAGCGATTGTTTACATTCCAGTTCAACAACTTAGGCAACACTGATATCAACTACATCAAAGATGACACCAGGCATATAAGATTTGACGATAGGCAGCTTCGGCTAGATGGTGAGTATCTGAGAAATAGCTTGAACACTGAACTGGAGCTGAGTAAATTATTTTTTTAGATGCAAAAAACATGCATTACTTATCTATAAGTACTAATCACAAGCCTTAATGTCTTCATATAGTGATGGTCTTTGCAGACATGGGGTTGCTTTATTAAAGTATACGCTTAAATTCTGTGTCATTTATTAACGCTTAGATTATTTCAGTGGCTTGGAAACAGCTCTTAGTGCTTGCCCTCATCACCTGGTGCAAGTAGAAAACATCACTGTTCTTCTCTATGGTGTATATAGAAATTTGCATTAAGATACACTTACTGGGCTGGAGAGATGGCCCACCAGTTAAGAACTTTGGCTGTTCTTCCAAAGGACCTGGGTTCAAATCCCAGCACACACACGGCAGTTCACAGCTGTCTGTAATGACTGGCCATGGTGGTGCATGCCTTTAATCCCAGCGCTCAGGAGGCAGAGGCAGGTGGATCTCTGAGTTCAAGGCTAGTCTGGTCTACAAAGTGAGTCCAAGACAGCCAGAGAAACCCTGTTTTTTTTTTTTTGGGGGGGGGGGGATACACTTATTTTAACACTACAACTTATAACATTTTAATGAAAAAAATTATTTTTTCCACCTTAGAAAGATCTTTTCTCGCTTTGGACTGGGATCCTGATTTGAAAAAGAGATACTTTGATGAGAATGCTGCTGAGGTGAGCTTCCACTCACTGTTTCTTGACCTTTTCGTTTTATGTTCCATATGTCACTGTGAGAGTTGAGCATTCTCTTCTGCCCTTACTTCTACAAATATGTAGATTTTAGAAGAAGAAAATGTGAACCGTTTCACTCTTTAAGGTAGAGTTGATTTTGAACATGCTTTCTATGTGCGTCTTCTGCCAGAGGTTCACTGATTTAAGGTTCAAGTTGCTGTATATACCTGTCAATGAAATGAGCTGTTTGCTGCTTCTGAAAGTTTGGATTTCCATTATACTTAGTAAGATATATCACTAAGAGCAGTTTCATTTCATTTGTTCTTTTTTTTTAATTCTTTTTCTTTTAAATTTCACTTTACATCCTGATCACAGCCTACCTCCTGTCTTTCTAGTCTCTCCCCTTCACATAGTCCCACCCTCCATACATCCCCTCCCCTTCTTTGAGAAGGGAGAGGTCCCCCCATGGGTACCAACCCACCCTGGCACATCAAGTCACTACAGGGTTAGGCATATCTTCTCCCATTGAGGCCAGGCAAGGCAGCCCAGATATGGAAAATGGCTCCACTCCACAGGCAGACAGTAGAGTCAGGGACAGCCCCCACTCCAATTGTGGGACATGCATGAAGACCAAGCTGCACATCTGCTACATATGTGCAGGGGACCTAGGTTCAGTCCATGGGTGCTCTTTGGTTGCTGGTTCAGTCTCTTAGCAGCCTCCAAGGGCCCAGGTTAGTTGACTTTGTTGGTCTTCTTGTGGAGTTCTTGACCCCTCCAGCTCCCTCACTTCTTCTCCCAACTCTTCTACAAGACTCCCTGAGAGCCGTCTAATGTTTGGCATCTGTTTCGATAAGCTGCTGGGTGAAGCCTCTCAGAAGGCAGTTATGCTAAGCTCCTACCTGCAAGCATAGCAGAGTATCATTAATAGTGTCAGGGGTTAGTTTTCGCCCATGGGATGGGTCGCAAGTTGGGTCAGTCATTGATTGCCCATTCCCTCAGTCTTTGCTCCATCTTTATCCCTACACTACTTGTAAGCAGGACAAATTTTTGGGTCAAAGGTTTGGTAGGTGGATTGGTGTCCTTAACCCTGCACTGGCAGTCCTGCCTTGGCTACAGGAGGTGGTCACTTCAGGTTCTACATCCTCCACTGCTAGGAGTCTCAGCTAGAGTCCCTAGAGATCCCTTTCTCCCTGTCCTGCCCCGTCCTGGTCTTCTCTCTCCCCATTCCACTCCCCAGCCCCTCTCATCCCCGGTTCCCTCCCTCCCTCCATCCACCTCTGAGGTCTGTTTTATGTCCCCTTCTGAGTGAGTGAGATTCAAACATCCTTCCTTGGGTCATCCTTGTTACTTAGCTTGTTTTGGTCTCTGGATTTTAGCGTGGTTATCCTGTACTTTATGGCTACTATCCACTTGTAAGTGAGGACATACCATGCATGTCCTTTTGGGTTTGGGTTACCTCACTCAGGATGATATTTTCTAGTTCCATCCATTTTTGTGTTTAATAGCTGAGTAATATTCCATTGTGTAAATGTACCACATTTTATCTATCCATTCTTCAATTGAGGGACATCTGGGTTGTTTCCAGTTTCTATTACAAGCACATGAACACAGTTAAGCAAGTGTCCTTGCAGTATGGTGGGACATCTTTTGGGTATATGCCCAGGAGTGATATGGCTGGGTCTTGAGGTAGAGCTATTCCCAGTTTTCTGAGAAACCATCAAATTGATTTCCAAAGTGACTGTATAATTTTGCACTCCCACCAGCAATGGAGGAGTGTTCCCTTTGCACCACATCCTCACCAGCATGAGCTGTCACTTGAGTTTGTTTTCTTAGCCTTTCAGATGGGTGTAAGATGGAATCTCAGAGTCATTTTGATTTGCATTTCCCTGGTGACAAAGAATGTTGAGCATTTCTTTAGGTGTTTCTCTGCCACTAGAGTTCCTCTGTTGAGAATTCTCTGTTTAGCTCAGTATCCCACTTTTAATTAGGTTATTTGGTTTGTTAGTGTGTACTTTTTTGAGTTCTTTATATATTTTGGGTGTTAACCCTCTGTTGGATGTGGGGTTGGTGAAGATCTTTTCCCAATCTGTAGGCTACTCTTCTGTCCTATTGATGGTATCCTTTGCCTGACAGAAGCTTTTCAGTTTCATGAGGTCCTGTTTATTAACTGTTGGTGTTCTGTTCAGGAAGTTGTCTCCTGTATCAATGCATTCAAGGCTATTCCCTACTTTCTTTTCTGTTAGATTTGGTGTATCCAATTTTATGTTGAGGTCTTTGATCCACTTGGACTTAAGTTTTGTGCAGGAAGATAAATATGGATCAATTTTCATTCTTTTACATGCAGACATCAAGTTAGACCAGCACCATTTGTTCAAGATGCTTTTTTTTTTCCATTGTATGATTTTAGTCTTCTTTGTCAAAAACCAAGTGTCCGTAGGTGTGTAGATTTATTTCTGGGTCTTTGATTTGATTCCATTAATCAACCTGTCTGTTTCTATGCCAGTACTATGCAGTTTTTATTACTATTGCTCTGTAATACAATTTGAAATCAGAGGTGGTGATGCCTCCAGAAGTTCTTTTATTGTACAGGATTGTTTTAGCTGTCCTGGGTTTTTTGTTTTTCAATATGAAGTTGAGAATTTCAAGGTCTGTAAAGAATTGTGTTGAAATTTTTTATGGGAATTGGATTGAATCTGTAGATTGCTTTTGGTAAAATGGTCATTTTTACTATGTTAATCCTACTAATCTGCCAGACATGGTGGTGCACACCTTTACTCCCGCTACTCTGGAGGCAGAGGCAGGTGGGTTCCTGTGAGTTCAAGGGCAGCCTGGTCTACAAAGTGAGTCTGGGACAGCCATGGTTACAAAGAGAAACCCTGTCTCAAAAACCCTAAAAAAAAAAAAAAATCCTACCAATCCATAAGCATGGGAGATCTTTCTGTCTTCTGCTATCTTTCTTCAAGGACTTGAAGTTTTTGTCATACAGGTCTTTCACTTGCTTGGTTAGAGTTACACAGAGATATATTATTTGTGGCTATTGTGAAGGTTGTTGTTTCCCTAATTTCTTTCTTAGCCTATTTAGCATTGGTACAAAGGAGGGCTACTGATTTTTTTTTTTTAATTTTGTGTCTAGCAACTTTGCTGAAGGTGTTTATCAGCTATGGTTCTCTGGTAGAATCTTGGGGGTTGCTTATGTATACTATCGTGTCACATGCGAATAGCGACACTTTGACTTCCTCCTTTCCAATTTGTATTCCCTTGTCATTTGTTCTCTTAACTTAAGAAGTACTTCTCTTTAGGATTTTGAAAAACATGAAAGTGTGGAATATAAACCTCCAAAAAAGCCCTTTGTGAAATTAAAAGACTGCATTGAACTTTTTACAACAAAAGAGAAGCTAGGTGCCGAAGATCCCTGGTAAGACAAGCTGTAAATGACTGCGTCTGCTCTTTCTTTATGGGTTTGCTCTGGTCAGCTTGGCAGTATAGTAACTAAGTTTCCTTGACATTTTAGTGAGATTTTTATATAATAAGTTCTAGTTTAAAGAGGGATGCTGATATCTTTTCAAAAGTATTACAGTGTAGCCTTTATTCTCGTGACTTTATTTTCTTTTCCCTAATAAACTGCTTTCATAGTTGGATATTTATATATTTATAATGGTTAAGCTTATCTGAGAAATGTACAAGATTAAAATAATGAGGAATGGCTTTTGTGTTCACCTATATTAGGTGTAGAGTAATCACTCTGATAAAATGTAGAGCTTCCCAAATAATGATTTTCTTAATTTATACTTTTCATTAATGCATTGTGAATTCAGTAATCATGTTTGTGCCTCTGTCAAGCTTTATGGTTTTCTTTTTTATAGGTATTGTCCAAATTGTAAAGAACATCAGCAAGCCACAAAGAAATTAGATTTATGGTCCCTGCCTCCAGTACTCGTGGTGCATCTCAAAAGATTTTCTTACAGTCGATACATGAGAGACAAGTTAGACACTTTAGTTGATTTTCCTGTCAAGTAAGTTTAAACCAGTCAGTATGCAGCAAGTTGTCTCTTTTCAAATTTATATGATGATTAACATCAGCTATAATAAGGCCAGTTTAGACTTTGAAGTTTTGAGTAGTTCTAATAATTCATTAGAATCAATATTTCACTTTTTTTTTCTTAGAGATTTTCCATGGAGCAAAGAAAAAGTATACTTGGATTTTTTTGCTTTTTTTTTTTTAAGATAAGTGTAACTCAGTCTGGATTGCCTTACCTTAGGTAATGCTCCCATTTATAATTCTAAAATACTTTGTGGGCTTAGTGGTTCTATTTTTTCCCTAATTATTTTATCATAATCCATAATCTACTTTTCTAGAAAAACTAAAATAATACAAAAGTATAAAGGAATGCTTATAATAGAGTGTCAGATGCTATTCTTGATATTTATTACATGCTATGACATGTGTGTCATACAATATAATTAGAGAGTGTAGGGCACTGCTCTAATACCGTTAGAGTTTACAGGAATGCCTTAGAAAGGTGACAGATGAGGTTCTCAGATTCTCAATTTATGATTGTTCCTAAAACAGTTGATTTTCATTTTCTATTTCAATTTGTTCCTCCATAACACTGAAAGAAATTGTGGTATAATGAAAACATTAATCAGAATAACATTCAGTGTCAAATTATTAACTCCTAAACAAGGATTTCCCAAAACACTCAAACCTCAGGGGTATGTTTATATTTGTTAAGTTTTCTTTATATAATTTTGTGGATGGAGCATGGTGTGTATGTGTTATTGTATTGCATATGAATGCATACAGAAGACTCTAGGATTTATTACTTTAAAAGGAAAAATATTTCATCACTTTTAAAGAAAGCATGACTTACTTGATTTCCTTTTTAACAGTGACTTGGACATGTCAGAATTCCTAATTAATCCAAATGCAGGCCCTTGCCTCTATAACTTGATTGCTGTCTCCAACCACTATGGAGGGATGGGAGGAGGACATTGTAAGTTGACAGTTTACCTTGCAACCTTTTCCAGTCTGTAGACTATTTCCCGTAAGACAGTTAACACATTTTAAAGTAATTAAAATGTCAGATGTGTCTTACATATAATCATTGGTCAGTGCTTATTAATAATGAATCAGCTGTATAACTTTTGTTTTAAAAACAAGTTATACAAAGGAGTAGTCCATCCTCAGCTGAAGGTCCAGGAAAGAGCATGGTGTCTGAGGTGCTGCCCTCCCACTCCATCTTTTCCTCCAACCTGTCTGCTGCTGTGCTCTTTTTACCATGCGTATCTGTGAAGTCAAGCAGTAGCTACTCACTGCTGATCTCAGTGACTCTCTCTTGACCTTCCACTTGTGATATTTCATGTCTGTTTAACCTTGGTATGATTTACAGCTATGACATTTATCTTCCCCTTCAAATTACACTTAACTTTCTACTGCCCTAAGACTTGGGGGGAAAAAAATCATTATTTATGGTCTATTATCTCAGATTTCCTTTGAGCCACCCAAATGTGATGCGTCTTGGCATAACTGAGTGTGGCAGATTGTGGTTGAGTTGTAGACTATAACAATTTATACTCTCCACTTGGTAGATTTTCATTCCTGTGATAGCATCTTTTTGTTATTTTTGATGCATAGTTGATTTCATTAATTGATTAGAATTGTTAACAATTTTATAAGTGATATAGTCTTTTTTTATATATTATTTCACTCTGAAATCAAATCTGTGGTCCTCAAATAAGCCACATTGATTTTTTTTTTTCTTTCTGAAATCACCAGAACAGTATGGGAAGTATCCCGCCCAACAAGTCTGCTAGAATTCACCTGTCACAGTACAGTCTGTACCTCATTAGTTTTTCTGTTCATGTCATTATGAACTGTCAGTTTTGTTTTTCTTGTTGCATACATTTGGATATTTTTTCTTCCCTAAAAGTGTATGTGCTTTACCTGAGTTCCTGTTCTCGCGAGGCAGGCTCTTCACGGTGACTCTTAGACTGTATCCTTGTTGGTTTTACTATTCTTGTCTCACTATTACTTTTAATCATCCTCACCAAAGGTCTATGTTGCTAATATTTTCAAAGAACCTTAGTAATTCATTTACTTTTATTGTATCTCCTAGGTTTCATATTTTATTTAAGCATATGTTCCTTCTGTAAGTGCATTGTCTGCTGTGCAGTTGTCTTGAGCTTAGATGGCAAACTCAGCATGTGTGATCAGTTTAACTCTGCTGGGCTCATTTAACAAAGTATATAGAACAAAAGACATGACACTTCAATGGTGGATCCTAGAAAAAACACAAAACAAAAGATACACATGGCTGTCTAGTGCTGAATCCTAGTGGTTGGAAGGGGGAGAAGGTGGCCGAGGGGACGCACAGAGGAAGCAGGGAGCCCACGCTGTGTCTCAGCTCCTCAGCAAGGCTGATGATTAGGAAATAGAAATGTGTTGGAAAGTCTTGTGTCCGCACATGAAAGTTGTGAGTGACTGGTTTATGCAGAGATAAGAAGAAGCAGTATGTATCTTTCCCTTTCACTGTCTCTCCAGTGTTTAAGACAGAAAACAATGCTAGTACGTGAAAACCACACATACTAAGTAGAGTTGTCAGAAAGGAAACTGTCCTGGGAAATTTACATATGTAAGAGTAGAAATTCTAGATGTAGGAGTCACAAACAGTCCTGGATTTAAGTCCTAGCTCTGCTGCTTCACAGCTGCACTACCTTGAACAAATTGTTCTTCTGGAAGCCGCAGTTCCTGTCTCTAGAGTGAGAAGAATGATGGTGACACTTCATATGGCCACAGGGCAAGGTATAGCACGCTGCCTGGTCACACGGTCACTACTCCATAAATGGCAGTTATCACTGAATGGGATCAGAGTTCTTTCTGTGAATTAAAAAATCATAACTATATTATTTATTCCCTTTTTAAAAAGTCACAAGTTTCAACGTAGAAAAAAGTATTTCTTAGGCATTTAAATTGCTAGAAATTATTCTAAAAACCTTTGTCAAATCAAATGAATGTATACTAGGCCTCACATAGCTGTTTAGCATGTCATTAATAGATGTTTCTTATCTGAGTGTTTATAGAGTTTAAAGATTCCCAAAAAAACCATAGATATTCCAGTCATAGAAGTAATTATATTTTTTCATTAGATACTGCTTTTGCAAAAAATAAAGATGATGGAAAATGGTACTATTTTGATGACAGTAGTGTCTCCACTGCATCCGAAGACCAAATTGTGGTGAGTACGTCTTCAGTTTCTGAGGACATGGGGTCATCTTCTTCCAAAGTGATAAAAGTTAACAGAAGGGAAGACTGGGACAGGAATGTGCTCAGGTAGCTGGGCTGGGCATGGGGCACATGCCTTTTGAGACCATCCTGGATCACAGAGAGACAGAGAAACCCTGTCTGGAAAGCAAAAAGGAAAGGGACCTTCAAAACACTGTATTCCACTCTCACAGCTTTTGTTGCTAAAAGCGCTCATTCTGACTTTCAAGTAATAGAAAATTGCTCAGATGAAAATTTATCTTCAGAATTTTCTCATTATGAAGAAACATAAATTTCACTGTGAACATTTTTCTTGACATTTTCAAAATCCCAAAGTTTCTGTTGGAAAATTGTTTTTCTCTGGAGAAGGAGGTATAGCACTGAGGTTCTCAGACACTGGCTACTGCTAGTCAGGGTCTTTACAGTCATATGAGTCTTTTAAACTTGATATCACATGACAGTACATGAGAAGGTAAAGGGATTTATAGGTTTTTTTTGTTTTTGTTTTGTTTTTTTTAAGGTGAGAGCCAGGCATGATGGCTCTCAGGGCCAGAGGCAGGCGGAACTTTGTAAGTTCAAGGCCAGCCTGGTCTACAAAGGGAGTCCAGGACAGTCAAGGATACCCAGAGAAACCCTGTCTCGAAGAAAAAAAAAAAAAAAGTGAACTATGGCACATTTGTTACTCTAAAAAGTTAACCCTGGTACACTGGTCACCTTGGCATTTTCTACTTATTAGAAAAATGAGGAAGTTCTCTCTCTGTACTAGTATTTGTTTTATTTCACAACAGAACACATTTTTATTTGCAGATATTGATAGAAGGTTGACTATGGTATGTTTTAAAAAGAAAACTTAAGTTATTCCATAGAAGTTAGTTTTTCTCTAAATTTTACTTATTAGGTACACTATTATAAAGAGTAAGAAATTTAACAGAGCTGAAGAGATGGCTCAGAAGTTAAGAATACTGACTGCTCTTCCAGAGGACACCAGTTCCTTTTTCCGAACCCACATGGTGGCCCACAAGCATCTATAACTCCATTCCAGGAGGTCTGCTATCCTCTTGGCTTCCACAGCATCAGACCTGCACATGGTACACAGGCACACATGCAGACAAAACATCTGTACATGTAAAATTTTTAAATTGTCAGGTTTTTTTACTTAAAAGAAGTAGTAGTATTTTCTTGTAGTATTTCCAGTATAGATTTCAATTGATGTTAGAAACATTGACTCCTTTGTTTCCCAGATTAAATACTACTTAAGGGTAGACAGTAGTTTTTAGTTTATAATATTTCAAAGTATTCAGCTTTTTTTGTTTGTTTGTTTTTTAAGATTTTTCAAGACAGGGTTTCACTGTGTATCCTTGATGGTCCTGGACTCACTTTGTAGACCAGGCTGGCCTTGAACTCACAGAGATCCACCTACCTCTGCCTCTCGAGTGCTGGGATTAAAGGCATGTGCCACCACACCCGACTGTATTCAGCTTCTTAAAGCAAATTACTAAGCTCATTTACTGGAGTAGATCTGTCACATAAATAGGTTCAAAATAACTGTATTTTTCCCTCCTGTCCCACCCCCATGTGTGTTCATGTGCATGCTATGCAGTCTTGTGGCTTGTAGGTGTCCTGAGAATGTGGTTTTAAGCAGTGTTGTCATTGTATCAATATCAAAGAATGTTCTTACATAGCCTATATGGTATACCCTCCTCATACCCAGGCAGTATTATATAGCCTTACGAGATGACATCTGTAGCAAAGACATGTTGAATCCTATACTATCTTTTAAAAATAGATCAATGCCTCCTTTTAATCTATATTTAAATTTATTTTGTCTCCCACATTTCAATTCTATATTTCTCTAATCTCCAGCCCAAGCATCCTAAAATGAACCGCCCTAATCCTGCTTTCAAATAAAAATTTGTTTATAAAACAGATTTGGGACTGATAATGGAGCTCATTGTTAAAGGCCATGAGTTCGGTTCCACACACCACATAAATCAGATTTAGTGGTACACTCCTGTAATCCCAGAACCCAGGCAGTAGAGGCAAGCACATCAGGAATTCAAGGACATTGTTTGTGTTATAATGAGTTTGAAACAAACTAGGCTATGTTAAGACCTATCCCCAAAAGAATACAAGGTGAATTTGATGTTGCTGTATATATTTACCAGTGCTTCATTCAGTCAAGTAGTATTTGAGTGCCTTTGTGTATGCGTCAGGATGGCAGAGCTCCATTCTAAATAGCTATGTGGATTTTACTGTCTGTGCTCCTTAACCCAGACACAGACAGATTCAAAATCCTAATATGGCAATTACCGTTAAGTGTGTTTCTGTGAAACAAAGGGGGTGGCTGTGGTTGAGGAAATGAGAGTACAGAAAATCTAGGTCTGAAGGCAGCATTTGACCTAAGTCCACTGATACAGGTAAGTGTAAATTAAAAAGTATCGCAGATGTTCCAGACAGCAAGAACATCTGCAAAAACAAGGAGCAGGACAAAGTACGACGCTTTGAGGGGAAAGAAAATCATTTGGCCTGACTGAAAGTTTGTATAGGGATTTGAAGAAGAAAAAGACTAGAGGTTAAATTAGCTGTCAGGTAAAGAAAACTGACATACTAATTGTTGCACGAGTCTGAGCCGCTATTAGATGATTGACTGGAAGCAGGGTAGCAGCATTGTGTGCATCTTCACGTCTCTCTGGCATCAGTAGAGCAAAGGAGAAGTGAAGGCACTAGGTAAAAGAAAGGCTATGAGGGAGGCCGACAAGGTAATTTAAACACTTAAATTACTCTGGACAGGAAGAGAACGAACTTGTGAAATATTTACTGGATAGAATTAGTAAAACCTGGCTGCAGTTGCTTATAAAGATGCAGACACAATATTAAACCCAAGTCTAGGGTGATAACTAGATTATTTTTCTGAGACAGGGCCTCACTGTGTAGCCCAGGTTAACCTTGTCTCTTAGGTGCTAGGATAGGAGCTGGAATTCTTAGCTTATTGACCTGCCTAGTGAGGGATGCACACTGAGAAAGACTGCTAGGGGCGGAACATGGTGCCTTGGGGTGTAGTGAGGCCACAGGAGAATTTAATAAGAACTGGAAGAGAGTAGGTCTAAGGAGAAGCCATGTCACAGAAGACAAAGGTCATTGCAGAGAAGACTGAGACATTGAATGCTACTGCAAGATGGGCCAGGATTACTTTAAAAGGCAGCTTTTTTGTCTTTTTTTAGTCTTTTTGACTAAGACATTCTCAGCCCTACTGAAAGCCATTTTGTTAGAATGGTTTGGACAGGTTAGGTTACAGTGAATTGGAGGCTGATTTGAGTTGATTATCAGCCCAGTGGAGAAGAAAAATGGGGTTGTATGGTAGTGTGGAATGTAGAGTTCTCATGGTAGAGGTTTTCAGGGCAGAAAAAAATTAAGTGTTATTTAAGCCAGAGGGAAATGTCTGGTGTAGTACATAATGCATCAGTGATTGGCCAGGTATGGTGACGCATGTCTGTGATCTCAGCATTTAAGAGACTCAGGCAGGGAGATCACAAGTTCCAGACCATCTTGTGCCACATTGCACGTGCCAGATCAGCAAACTATGTTGTTGTTAGATTACAGTGAATTTTAGACTTCACTATGACATTTTAAAACAATTTTTTGTTGATTCTTTTCCTGATTGCCCTGCCCTTTGTACCCCTCACCCCCTATAACCTCCTTTCCACTTACATGTCCTATATGTAGTTCTTTTGCCATCTCTTTTCCTCAGAACCTCTTGTTCCTTTCTCATGACTTGCCATGTGCTTCCATTTGTACATATATATGTGCAAGCATTAAGTACATATATACACATACATAAAATATTAAAAAGTTAGATCTGCTTATGAGGAAACATGATTTTTATCATCCCACTTAATGTAGTACTTTCTAGATCACTTATTTTCATGAAAATTCATTTCATTTTTCTTGACTGCTAAATAAAATCCCATGATAAGTATACTCCTCATTTTCACTCTCCAGTCATCTGTTGATGACCATCTAAACTGGTTCCAGTTCACTGCTGATGTGGTAAATATAGATGTACAAGTGTCTCTGATATGATGTGTGCTCCATGCAGATATTCCCAGCAGGGTACAGCTGGGTTATATGGGAGTTCTCGTTTTTATCTTTTTGATAAATATACGTACTGATTTCCATAAACGGATATACTAACTTACACTCCCACCAGCAGTTAATGACGGTTCTTTCCCTTTATCCTCAATAGGACTTGTCATTTGTTTCTTGATTTTAGCCATTCTAACTTCGGTGAAATGAACTCTTATAATTGCATTTTCTTGTTGGCTAAGCATAGCTAATATTTTTTAAACTATTTACTGGCTATTTGAGTTTCTTCTTTTGAGAACTAGTTCACTGGCCCCTTTATTGATTGGCACTTTTGGTTTGGGGGTATTGAATTTTTGTAGTTCTTTGTATATTTATTTAGATTTCAACCCTGTCTGAGATATAAGTAGCAAAGATTTTCTCCCATTCTGTAGGCTGTCAATTCACTCTGCTGACAGTTTCCCTCCTCTGCAAAACTGTTTTAATTTCCTGTAGATTCATATGTTCATTATTGGACTTTTTTTTTCGAAACAAGGTTTCTCTGTGTAGCCCTGGCTGTCCATGGACTCACTTTGTAGGATCAGGCTGGCCTTGAAATCAAAGAGATCTGCCCGCCTCTGTCTCCCAAGTGCTGGGATTAAGGCATGCGCCACTCTACCCAGCGACTTTATTTTTTTTTTATTTTTTATTTTTTTAGCAACGTAGGAGCTACTAAACTGGCTCAGTAGTTAAGGCCCAAGCTACTCTTTCAGTGGACTCTGGGTTCCATTCCCACAGTCCAAGCACACACATGGCATCTCATAAATGTCTGTAATTCCAGTTCCAGGGGATCCAGTGCCCTCTTATGGCTTCTATGGGCACTGAGCTTCTAATTGATGCTTAGATATACATACAGACTAAACACCAATACAAATGTTTTGAAAAGTAAGTAAATTTAAAAAGATATAGTGATGATTAAATAATTTTTTTAACATGAACCAGTCACATTTTTATTGGACACTAGTTGTCAGTCATTACACGAAGATTCAGCTACAGTTGAATTCTTCATGGAGGGAATGGGGTGGGTGGTTATGCTCAGACATGCAGGGCCCTCCAGTGACCCCTCTTCAGGGGCACTCTCATCACTGCTCGTGCTTGAGCTCCCTGTAAGACGTGCAGTGGCTGCAGCACCATGCTAGCCCTGCCACGCTGCGCTTCCGAACACTGGTGTACTTGTAATCCCATCATAACCTCTCCCAGAGACTCCAGCAGTGCTGCTGGGGTGAAACTCCACATCGGTCGGTGCCCAGCTTGGCGGCTCTCCCAAGTCTAATCTCCATGAGCCATTTCTCCATCACTGGCACGAGCCATACCATCTTACTGCTTTGGTGCTCCAAAACCCAGCCACACACAAGGGCTGCTGGGAAGGGGGCACACACTGCTGGAAAATACTCTTTTAAAGAGTATTTCATGTTGGGAGTGGTAGCACCCACCTTTAGTTCCAGCACTCTGGAGGCAGAGGCAGGCAGTTGTCTGAATTCGAGGCCAGCCTGGTCTACAGAGCAAGTTCCAGGACAGCCAGGGCTGCACAAGAAAACATATCTCAAAAAGCAAAAAATAAAAAGAAATGTTTTCATTAGGATATGTTAATTGTACCAAGAATAGGCTTCTTAATGACCTTTTTCATGGGTGTGAGCAGTGTGGCTCAGTCAGGGCACTCCACTCTCTTTACTTGCCCTCATCTGCTCCTCCCCTTTCTGTTCCCTAGTTTGTCCTCCTCATACTTTCATGTCTTAAAGGGGGGTGGGGGGAGCTGGAGAGATGGCTCAGCGGTTAAGAGCACTGGCTGTTCTACCGAAGGACCCGAGTTCAAACAGCTGTCTGTAATGGCCAGGTGTGGTGGTGCACACCTTTAATCCCAGCACTTGGGAGTCAGAGGCAGGCAGATCTCTGTGAGTTCGAGGCCAGCCTGGTCTACAGAGTGAGTCCAGGACAGCCAGGGCTACACAGAGAAACCGTGTCTCAAAAAAAAACAAACAAACAAACAAAAAAAGTCAGCATTTTCCCAATAAATACTGGGAAAATGTTCAACATTTTTAACTATCAAAGGAGATGTTAATGAAGTACAGAACAGGAGGCCAAATGAAAACTGAAACCCTGTGTTGGGTAAAAAGACACTCTCCCTCAAGTCAAAAGAAAGAAAAACAGAATTGTATTTTATATTATAATGAGTAGGTTAATTTGTGTTTTGATTGTATAAATTTATTAGTCTAAATTATATAGAATTAAAGTGCTTATTTTTAAATATAGAAATAATTATGTTTAGCCAATTTTAGTAGCTTCTATTTGATCATGTGTGGTTTTTCTGTTAGATTTATTTTGTCACTAAACTTGGTTATTAGCTAAAAATTCATACTGTATCAAGTGTGATCTTTGTGTGTTGCAGCTGTTAACATCCTTTGCTTGTTTGACAGTCCAAAGCAGCATACGTACTCTTCTACCAGCGACAAGACACTTTCAGTGGAACTGGCTTCTTCCCTCTTGACCGAGAAACTAAAGGTGCTTCAGCTGCCACAGGTATCCCCTTGGAAAGTGATGAAGACAGCAATGACAATGACATAGACAATGAAAACTGTATGCACACTAACTAACAAAAGTCCAAGAAGCCATAGAAGAGCCTTTCCTGCTGGTGGGGTCTGTGGAAATGAAGTTGCCCACCACATCGAAACAGAAGTCTGAGATGAGGAGTTTCAGATAACCGAATGTAAATCTTTATCAGATTTTAACTTGTGCAGTACTTGAAGTGAAACACAATGAAAACTTTAACAGAAATTGTCTCTTAATACATTTACAGTCTTGTATTTACAAGCTAAACATATATAGGAAATCACAAATAAATCCCTTTTAAGTTTGCTGCTGTTTTGATTAATTATGTTTCCTTTAATTTTTTTGGATGTGACTTAATTGATGACAAATGTTAAATTTGTGGATGTTGGTCATTAACTTTGCTCTAATAATACTGCAAGAAAACTATGGCTGAACTTAGTTCTTGGGTAATGTAGTTCCTGTGCGTTAGGCTGCTGTCTGCCACTCTGGCTCTTAGCTGCTGCATTGGCGTGGCTCACACACTGCAGAGTGTCCTCGGAACACCAGATTTCCCCCATCCGTCCCTGGTCATCAGTGCGGGTCTGTTAGCAAAACATGAGGGGCAGTCTTGATAAAGTTCCTTTTGTTGTATCATTAAAGTGCAGGACATTACGTTTACCTCACCCACTGTGGGAACACATTCTAGATTTCACACACCACTAAAAATCATTCTCAGCTGCATGTAAGTAGTTTTCACTGTGACTGGAATCTATTCTTTGACATTTCAATTTTGTTTTGGTTTAAAATGCTTATCTTCAATCTACTGTTGGTCCAAAATTAAAGTTTTTTGCTGTCTATTACTCTGTACCCCATTTTTGGTAATTTGGCAACTGTTGAGCTCCCCCAGTTACTGTAGCCTAAGGACAGGCTGGCAGCACTCCACATCTGTAGTGATAATCGCACCAGCATCAGGTGAGGTCTTCTGTCCATGTACTAGCCTTCAACCCATTGACAGCTTGGCTACAGGGTAGGTCTGTTAACTTCTCTGTGTGTTCCTGGTGGAATTCACCGTAGCCTTACAGCTTTTCTCAGAAGGTCACTTGTGTAAGAGAAATGGCATTGCATGTTCCAGATTCAGAACCTGTGCAGCATATGAAGCATACAAACTGTGGGTTTCATTTAGTTTTTCGCATTCAAGGATCCAGGATGCCAAATACATGTGTGAATATTTGAGACATTTTCATTTGCTGCTTTCTTTCCCTATGATCCAGTTGAAAGAATGTATCCTTGATTGGCATACAATACTGCCTTTAATAGGAAACTAAATGCTGGGGCACATTTCACATATGACTACCTGAGAAATCGCTTTGTGTCCCACTGTTATTAAAGCAAAAAGTATAATGTTCTTCACTTGAACTAATCAAATACAATAGATTATAAATTGTGTATTGTAAATAAAAGTTCACTCTGTGAGTGCACATTTTGGTAAATTATTTATTTATGTTAGCATTTTAAAAGAAAAGAAAAAATGCATTTGACCAGGATAAGTAAGGTATGTTGATCATGGCTTTGCTTTATATCTCGATATTAAAGCTGGTTTTTCATCCTGGTCTTTTAAACGCTGCTTTCGGTATTTGTTTCTTTTTTCTTTTCTTTCTTTCTTTCTTTTTTCTTTTTCTTTTTTGTTTTTTTTTTTTTAATGTTAACTAACCTCCTGCATGACAGAGGTTAATATTTTGTCTGCACTTGGGTTCACTTGAGTTTACATTTGAAATGTGCATGTTTATTTATACAGATTTCAATAAAGCTATTGAAGGCCTTATTTAGTCTTTTATTTCTTACTCTGAAACTGTTGAAGTAAATTCCCTGTTTTCTGCAAAGGGGAATCAAATCCTATTGATGTTTTAAACTAGGTTGGTTTTCTTTGTTTGATTTAACTTACATATTCATGAAGCAGACTACACAGTCTTCTGCTTGCCTTTGGAGCATGTGTTTCTTCTGCCCGGATCTTCCTTTCTTTCAAGTATTCAAGGTCTGTTAATTTCTTATAGACCAGATTATAGTACCCACCCTGATTCTCCAAAGAGACTAGTTCTTTTCATTTGGTTGCTTCCTGTTTTATTTTGTTTGGGTTGTTTACTTCGTAATCCATCTGTTTGATATTTGAGTGGGTCTCTGGCTGACCTTCATTTCACCCTGACGCCAACCACAGGCTCAAAGTCTTGATCTTCGAGACTCTCAAGTGCTGGGATTACAGATGAGCACCACCATCCCTGACTGACCACCACATCCTTTTAACGGGTGCCATTAATTTCTTTCTCATTAAAAAGAAACATTTAAAATAGAGAATGCTGTTGATGCCATTGAATGTGTCAAATAGCTTCATCTGAAAAAAAAAAAACTTTGTAGCATTAAAGGAGTTAAACGGAGATATCCATATGGAATACAGGGTTGTAGGAATATTTTTAGATTAATTAGAATTCTACTCGTAACTTTGCCTGTTAGTAATCATTTGATTTTGAACTTAATCTTTCTTAGTCTGTTTCTCCTGTAAGATAATGACAATAATAGCCGATGCTTATTGAGGGCTTACTCTAAACCCTTCACCGTGTGTGTGTGTGTGTGTGTGTGTGTGTGTCCGTCCATTATCTCATTCCATCCCACAAATGCTGTGTGGCAGGGCCGGACGTCATCCTTGCCTCCCATACGTATGCTGCAAACCAGGTGCATACCGTTTAGCAGTGTCCCAAAGTCCCCAGAGTTACTATGTGGGGAAGTCAGCTTTCTACCTTCAGATGCATACCAGCTCACTGTGTCACAGTGCCTTTCTCAGCAGAGAACTCAAAGGAGGGGATTTGTGAACACTGTTACTGATTTCTTGTGTCTGCATGGAAAGTGGTGTTAGAGAGCTCGCTTCCAAAATGTATCTTCACCTCCTTTATAAGAAGAGTATCACATGGTATACTAGCCTTTCATTCCAAAATGAGCTTTATCAGCTTGCTATTCTCTGTTTTGATTAAGGGTTAAATATTATGTGGCATATAACTTAAACCATTTCCCAAGTCCAACCCTGAATTTCAAGTCTTTTGTTGTTCTTTTTTTGTTTTGTTTTTAACCTCACCTTTAATTCTTTCACTGTGCCTCTTATTTGGAAAGGAGGGTGCTTGTGTGCATGTGATGGCGCGTGTGTGGAGATGAAAGGACAGCTTTCAGGACTGTGTTCTCCTCTTCCCACGTGGACCTCCGCGATTGATGGGAGCTGCCTTTCCCTGTTGAGCTCTTTGACCTTCATTTGTTTCATTAGCTCAGAAAGGGGCACGTGCGTGGCGAGCACCGGGTGGCCAGAGGCAACTGGAGTCATTTCTGTCCCTGCAGAGGTTGATGTTGGGTCATCAGGGTTTCATGGGAAGCGCCTTCCTTTACCCACTGAGCCATCTCACGGGCGCCTGTGTTTACACTTAAGAAATTTCTATGAAAACCTATAGCCTGGTGCTTTGCTTTCGCTATTTGATTTTAGCAGTGCTGTGTTTATCCTTGCTTTCCAGACAACCAAGGGTTAAAAAAACACACAAAACATTGATTTCACCATAAAGAAAGTCAGCTAGTACCAAAGTAGATGTTGAACAGGGCTGTGCTTTTCTTTATAGGCTAACTTGAGTTGGGTAAGACTGTCTTATAAGAAAGCCAGGAGAGTTTGTGAGAGAAAGTGACCGAGTGCTCTTCAGTGGCACACCCAAGGAGAAACACAAACAGAGCTCGTTACCACTATCGGTGCTCAGTTCCGGTGCGGGCTCTTCCAGGCTATTGTCTCCCGGCTGCCTGCTCCTAACCCTGCCTATTCGTGCGGATACACGGCTGCACAGCTTGGATGGGCATACTCTTGCCAGTTTAGCCAAGGTAATGTGAGGAGATCTTGTGCCCTTCAGGAGTCGGATCCTCCCAGTGGTCAGGATAGTGATCAAATGAAACCTGGCCTGAAAGCCAGAACGGTGACAGTCTTCATAGCTTTTACTTTATAGCAAAGGTAATTTTTTTATTATTATTATTATTATTATTATTATTATTATTATTATTTGGATAACTTAACCTGTGTAGAATTTTAAAATAGCTCCTTTTAAAAATATGTTGATGCTTCCAGAGGATAAGAGAATAAATGAGTGTATTTTATACCCTTTGTGCTGCAGTCGCAGGTGTGTGTACTATGTACTGTTTCATGGTCAGATTTTCCTAGTGAGAAAAATTTTTCTTAAGCATTGCAGATTTGGGACATTTTAATTTAGTATATGTAGCTTTGTGTGTTTAATTTATATTTAGTGTAAATTACAGAAGAAATTGCTAAATAGTTCAGATAAAATGTTTATTTAAATCTGAATATATTAAATTTTAAAATAATGGATAGTAAAAATTCAAATACTGTCTTGTTTTCAATGAAAGATAAAGAAATTGCTAATATAAAACACAGTCCAAAGATTATTTTTGACAAATATAAGCAGTGAGATACATGCCCATATAATACCATGGTCTAATTGTTCCCCAGCTCTGTTTTGGGGCACCTGCAACTAGCCAGAGTACTAGAAGGGAAAGACCCTAAATTATGGGAATTCAAAAGTAGATAAACTACTCAAAAAAATCAAAAGTTAAAATATTTTGGACAAGAGTATCAAAAAGGAGAGAGAAAAATCAGTCAGATGGGTTTTAGCATTGCTTTATTGTTGAGGTCTTTCCCCTGCCAAGATTATAGTTAATGAAATTCTGCAGAGGTGCTAAAAACACAACCATTTTTTTTTGGAAATGGTATTTTAAATAGTAAAACTGTAAAAATGAGGCTGCATTTTTAGATTTTTTACCTGTATATGCATGTGTAACTATGGCACATGTGTGAGGAAGCCCACAGAGGCCAGAAAAGGGCATTGGGTGCCCTGGAGCCAGACTTACAGGTGCTTGTGAGCTGCCTGGCATGTCAACTGGGAACTGATGGTCTTTGGGAAGAGCAGGAAGTGCTCTGTTAACTGCTGAGCCATCTTTCTGGTCCCAAGACTGCGTCTTTAATATGCACAAAATCAAATATTGTAAGTATTTAGATTGTCTTAGCAGCTGACCTGCAGTAGAAAAACTTGCCTAAGTTTGTTGCTTATTTTGCTAAATTCTGTTTTTACTGCACGTATCAGGAATTTATAACTTCATCTATATAATTTAGTGGGGAAAAAGATGTAGGTTTCATCTGCTATGACCTGCATTCATTTTTGTTGCTAGCTACGTTTAGGTCCGCATACATTGACTCCTCACATTGCCAAGAGGGTAGGGAACGGTATGTCTGGTGTTCCTTTTTATAAAGTCCTAGCCCTGGCATTAAGGCTTAATCATAAACTTAGCCATTTTAGCATAACCATTACTGAATGGAGCCTATAACATAAGCTCCATTTCTGGAGAGGTCTGTTCACTAGGTTGTATCACTCAACCCAACCCCTGCTACTTCACATTCTCTGTCCTACCAGAATGACTTCTATTATTTTGATCTAAACTTTCTCCTTTAACCCCCCTGTATTAGGATTCTCCAGAGAAGCAAAACCAATAGCATGAACATCTAGAAAGTCATAAAGATTTGGCTTGTATGGTGGAAGCTGACACTAGCTAAGACCCACAGTCATCAAGTCAGACCCAAGAATGATGGTAGCTCCAGTCACCATCTGAAAGCCTGGTAACCTGAAAAACCAGGAACATTCATCCCAACCTAAAAGCCAGCAGGCTTGAGAACAAGAAAGAGCCAGTTTCTGTTTTAATCCAGAGACAGAAAGACCAGAGTGCCAGCTCAGGGCAATCAAGCAGAAGGAATTCAAAAGGGAAGAGTTAACCTTTTTGTTCCATTCTGGCCTTTAGTTGGGGTGAGACTCAACATTGGGGAAGACATTTACTCACTGTACATGCTTACTGTTCATCTCATCCAAGAACACACTCAGAAGCAGCCAAAATAATCTTTACCAAAATATTTGGGTACTCTGCGATCCAATCTAGTAGTTAGAAACTTAATCATTGAACCCTTTGACGTCTCAGTGTGCTTTAGACACTGGGTTAGACCACTAGAGTTCTGGGCCTTCCACTTTTGTGAACTTCATCTCACCCCTCTCACTTTATTTATAAAGTAGGGCAAGTCCAGAGTTTATATCAAAGAGTTAATTAGAAGACAGAAATTCTCTGACAACTGCTTAGCCAACCAGTGAATTTTCATTGGATGTACAGTTCCATTGCTTAGGACTAGTGTGGAAACCACATTCCCTATGTTCCCAAGTCACTCGCAGTGGGAATGAACTCCCTTGAGAATCATCCTAAAATTTAGATTGCCTTAAGCTTTATGAAAAGTGCAACAGGTGTTATTACTATGGAAACAAAGACACAGGATAATGGGTGCTTAACCCCTGTCATCTGCTATAATGGTGCTGGAGGAAAAAGGTAAAATTGCCTTCATCCAATTTCTTACCTTCCCTCGAATGCATTCTGCAATTTTGCTGTCTAAGGCTTTCCCATGCATTCTCTTTGCATGGTCTGCTTTATCTACTACCACATGAACTTCCATGCTTCTTCCTCAAGACAGCTACCCAAAAGACACTTGTCTCATCTTTTCACCCAGTTGCCACCCTGCCTATAAATCATGAGTCTGTCTTTCCCCACAGCACTCAATGGAATATGGTGGTATAGGGTACAGTGTTTCTGTATATAACTGTTACAAGGAGAAATTTCCTCAAGGCAGGCCTCTACTCCCATCCTAAGAGGGTGAGGCAGGAGAAGAAAGTTCATAAATTTAAGTAAGGGTCTTCTGAACTACAGACTGAGTTCAAGGCCAAACTTAGAACTTTGGTAAGAACCTGTCTCAGAATAGAAGATGCAGGCTAGGGATAGCACTGGTAGAGACTTGCTTACATCCCCAGTACACACAAAATTTCCTCGAGCATCATTTTATATTTGTAAAATCACAAACCTTGTGTTTAGAGTGTGCATTAAAAATAGTACAGGGCTAAGGAATGCCCTGTGTCCCCTGTATTGGGGTTGGGGGAACTTAAGTGCAGTAGCATTTTAAATTCAGTACATTTATGAAATTTGGAATATTCAACTTTCTATGTATGTTACTTTCCTATCTGTAATCTTTCCACATAATATCATTTAGGCTTTCATTTGCATTTGTATGGGTTTACAGCTAAGTTACTACTTAGTTTTTCTTATAAGAATGCTGTCTGCGTAAGCTTTTGTGTTTCCCAGAAAGGAGTATGTTGCATTCAAAAGAGAATATGTAGTAAGTGGTTCTTATGAAATGGTTCTCATTTCCTGTGGATTGTCTATGGCGGCTGTTACTCTAAGGAATTCTTTGTTCCAGTAGACCTTGCTGCCACCTTTTGGTCCTAGCAGAGATCAACCCGGATTTGCTTGTTCAGAGACCCTCTCTCTGATCCCACAGACATTTCCCTGCTGAGTGCACTTACTAAGGGACAGGCTTACTTTCAGTTTTCTGGTTTATTTTGGGGGCTCTGTTATGGCTTGTTTGCCTCAATCATTAATATGATCTTAGAAAACTTTCAGATGACAGAAGAAAATTGTCCTCTAGGAATGGTAAGATGGTTAGTGGGTAAGGGCCCTGGCCTGTAAGCCTGGTGACCTGGGTTCCATCGTTGGGGCCCACATGGTGGACAGAGAAAAAAAAAAAACCTGTCAAATTGTATTAAAAGTCCTTTTGAAACTTGGAAGTTTAGATATTCTAGTAATTCTCTTTGCAAATTCTGGATTTTTTTTTTTCAAAGCAATCCTGTCTGTGCCAGTGTCTCCTTCACACAGAGTTAGACTTAAGACTTATGACCTGTTGGAGCCAGTGTCCAGAAGGGCAGTTGGCTGGCATACTTCAAGAAACACCTTTGTCTTTTAGAAAATGGAGGGTCTTTCTTTAACAAAAGTTCTATTTGTTTCCCTTCCCCCCACAAAAAAAAAAAAAACCCTACAAAGTAGCATCTTGAACCTTGGGTGAGAAGGCATGTCACATGACCCTGGCTTACCCTCCCATTCTCTGTGACCAGTGTCAGAGGTTACAGTCCTCGGAGTCTCCCTAAAACCACAGGCTTTGTCTCATGAAGTCTGAACTTGAATTTGTGACCTTAACATACAGCTCTTCATGAGAATCAGGACTTGGGGACCTCTTCTGTGCTTTCAGGTGCTATGGCTCTAACTGACAGCGTCACTCGGGGCAGGCAAACTCCTCTCAGCTACACCCTCAGTCTCTGGTACTATCATTTCAGTGACACTGTTCACAATATAGATGAATGTCCAATATGTTAACAGCTGCTGCATTTACAATGTGTGGGATTGCCATTTGTAATATCAATAAATGTAATAAACATGTTTTGGTCAATCTAATCTCTATATCTGTACAGTTAATTTTCCAAGCGATTCATCATCCAATATACTATTTTAGTTTGCATCCTTAGCTGTCTTACAAGGGAAGACATGTACCACACATGTAGCATAGTAGCATAGTAATGATGCAGTAATCCATTTTTGTTATTTGCTAATTTAAAAGAACAAAGTCTTGGGGTGTGGTGATCCAAGTCTTTGCCTTTAATCTCACCACTTGGAAGGCAGAGGCAGAAGCAGGCTGATCTGTGAGTTTAAGGCCAGCCTGGTCTATCTACATAGTGAAGTTTCAGGCCAGCCAGAATGACACAGTGAAACCCTGTCTTTAAAAAATATATAATTTGAGCTGAAGAGATGGCTCAGAGGTTAAGAGCACTGGCTGTTCTTCCAGAGGTTCTGAGTTCAATTCCCAGCACCCACATGGTGGCTCACAACCATCTATAATGGGATATGGTGTCCTCTTCTGGCCCTGCAGGTGTACATGCAGACAGAACACTATATACATAATAAATAAATACTAAATATATATATATAATTTATTTTTTAAGTAATAAATGTGCTGGGCATGGTGATGCATGCCTATAATCCCAGCACTTTGGGGTGGAAGCAGGAGGCTCTGGATTTCAAGATCCTTCTCAGCTATAGAATGAGCTCCAGACCAAACTCAGCTGCCTGAAACTCTGACCCGAAAATAGCTAACCTAAAATTAAGAAGAAAAACTTATTTTAAAACCTGCTATCAAAATCACTGTGACAAAGTGTCTACATATAAAATAGAATTAATTGGAGGCACTGAGACATTTAGCTGTGTAGCAATTTCCATGTTGTTCGGGGGGTTTACATGGGAAGTGCTGGCTTGTGGTGTAGAGTCTCATAGTTGAGGAGAAGCCCAAGTATCTAATAACCAAGGGAAGAAATTTTAAAATGTTGGTGTCATTAGAGGTAGCTACAAAGTCTACCTTCAAACTCCAAGTTCCCAGCTTACTCCTAAACCATACACAGAGCAGAAACTACAGGAAAATAGTAACTGTTAAGCTTCAAAGTGGGTTCAGAAGCAGTTCAGCACAGTTTGGAGTTCAAGTGTGGCCAAACAAAGGAGCTTTACAAATAACTCAGGCTGTTTCATTGAAACTTTTAAATGACTAGGCATTAGAAGTAGAAACCATGAACTGGGGGATGGAGGGATGGTTCAGCGGTTAAGAGCACTGTTTCTCTTCCTGAGGTCCAGAGATCAATTCCCAGCAACCACATGGTGGCTCACAACCATCTATACTGGAATCTGATGCCCTCTTCCGGGATGAAGGGATACATGCAGATAGAGCTCTCATCTATGTAAAATAAATAAATAAATCTTAAAAAAAAAAAAGGAAGAAAGAAAAGAAAAGAAACCATGAAGTAGGCCTATGCCTGTGTCTTGGGGGGGGGAGGGGGGAAGCCTTAATAAGATCAAGGAACTAATCAGTAACTAACCTGCCTACTTAAAAAGCATTAATGTTATTAGGATCTGTAGAGATGGCTGAGTGTTAAGCACTGGCCTCTGTTACTACTGGGAGACAATCTCACAGCAAGCTTCCCGATGCCCAAACATGAGCTGAACAAGGATGACACCAATGAACATGCCAAACTGGACAGAGGAAAGCCCATGAGGCCTTAACCCTACACGAAGAACTATAGGCAACCAAGGGAAGCTGGGAGAAAGCGAGGTAGTTCTCCCCAAAGAACAGCACAACGATTGGTTGTCCAGTGCCAATGGTCAGCCCAGAAAAGAAACAAGTAACGTGTGAACTAAATGAGTTATATTTAGGAATAGATGCATATACATATATGCATGCAATAGCAATAGAAACGAAGCCATGAATTTGAAGGAGAGAGGGGAAAGGTGTATGGTAGGGTTTGGGGGAAGGAAAAGGAAAGGAGAAATATAATCTAATTATCTCGAAGGAAAAAAAAAGCACTTGCTCTTTTAGACGACCCAGGATTGATTCCCAGGACCCTAATGGCGGCTCACAATGGTCTTTAACTCCGGGTAGAACCCAATATCATATTATAACATTCTCAAGCAAGCACCAGGCACACAAGTGGTGCACAGACAGTCATACATGCAAACAAAACAAATACACATAAAATAAATAAATATTTAGTGTGTGAACCAACTTTCCTGGATAAGTGTAGCTACCAGCCCTCATCAAAGCAGCCTCTCTTTACAGCAAATGAAAACCATCAGAAAACCACAACTGGACACAATGTAGAGATAGGAGATCATGGGGAGCCCCACCACCAATGGATACATCTACATCACAGCTCCTGCATCTACAGCTCAGAGAAAAATCACTGAAGAGGGGGCAGAAAGACTGTAAAAGCCAGAATGCCAGGAAATCTGCTGTAAAACACCATCTCCTAGAAACGACTCCATAAACAAGCCTGGAACAATGTCAATATCAATGGACATGTTAATGGAAAAGGAGAAATTTTGTGGTGTTCCACCCCTAGACAAAGAACTACAGGCAACTAGTGACTGCCGGAAGTAGCAAAATTAGCCTCCCCCAGGCATGATTCCCCCTTATCTCACCTAATGCAGAGTGGTGATCGGTCTGCATTGGCCAACAAAAATGGTCTCAGCAGCTATATAAATGTCTACAAATACACATACATAAACCCAGTTTTGTAACTGAGCAAAGAAGCTATGAACTTGAGGAGATCATGGGAAGCATTCAAGGAAAGAGGAGTTTTCCTTGGTTGGGAGGAGCTAAAGTGAGGAAAAAAATAGGAAAAGTGACATAATTCTATTTCCACTAAAAGCATTATAAAAAATGAACTACCACTAGTAAAAATATAAACTGGAAATCATGATGTATGGTGAGTAGGGAAAAAAAAAAAAACAACCAAACTACTGAGATGGTTACATCCAACAAGAAAGACCATTCAAATTAAAAAAATACATTAAAATAACCTAAAGGAAAAGATGCAATGAGTAAAACAGAGAATGCAGGAAGGATATGAACTAAAATAGCAAAGCTAAAGAATATAATACCTGGACTCAAAAGAAATGTATTGGTGGGATCAATAGCAAGGAAAAGAATATTTTAAAAAACCAAATAACCAGAGGAATGGGGAGATGGCTCATATGTTAAAATGTTTGCCACACGAGCATGAGGACCTGAACTCAATAGGGGGGCAGAGACTCACACCCTGGAACCTGCTGGCCATGTGGTCAATCTAGTATTCTCCAGGCTGAGATCTCACTCAGAAGGTAAAGTGGGGTGCAATTAAGGAACACACCCAATATCTACTGTTATATGTACACACACACACACACGCACGCACACACACATACACACACACATACACGCACACACACACACGCACGCACACACACATACACACACACATACACGCACGCACACACACACACACGAACACACACACGAACACACACACATACACGCGCACACACACACACACACACACACACACACAAAGTCTCATATTCAAAACCAAACACAACAGTGGTTTCACTTGTTTTACATAGTTTTGGGAATGAAATCAAGGGCCTTGTGACCAAAAGCCAAATACCAAACCACTGTAACACATCCTCATGCTTTTTGTTTTTAAAATAAAGGGTCCCCATTAACTGACAGGGCTCTTGGACTTTCTGTGCAGCCCAGAATGGACTCAAACTCTCTGTACTCATCTATTAAGCCTGAATGACAGGGAGGTGCCACCACAACCAACTAGATTTTTTTCTGAATGAATAGGGACTTGAAGACCTGCGAAACAAAACTAAATGAGAAGAGAGACAGGAACACCAAAATATATTTAAGGAAATATAGATGAAGTTTTAGCTACTTTGATCTTTTTTTTTTTAATCAACTGGTGGAGAAAAGCCAACTAACAGGCCCTAAGTAAAATAAAGAAAAACACAGACATGTAATAAACAGAAAGAAAAAATATGTAATAAACAGAAAGAAAAACACAGACATGTAATAATTAAAATCTGCACAATGAAGAGGAAGGCTGAAAAACAGACACGGGAAGAAAGTCTCATGATCAGGAAGCAATGTGATGACAGCTGGCATTTCATCAAAAATGAGGAAGGTCAAAAGAAAATGGCACAGCCTTTGAGGTTCTAAAGCCCAGGTCGTTGGATAGGAAGGAAAACAAAGGATTCTATATGCAAAAAGATAGCTTCAAAATTAAAAGAAAATTCAAAGTATTTTCACATAAAAAAAAATCAGAATTTGTTCACTAGATGTCTATGGTACAGAAATGCTAAGAGAAATGCCAGAAGAAATTTCCAATTGGGAAATTCATACCCAGAGAAAAGTGAAAACTGTAGGAATCATGAGTATATATCTGAGTAAAGCTAAACCAAGTTTTATTTCTGAAACATAAAGTGACTGCTCAAAAGATTAAAATGGTTCTTTTTTAACCAGTCTTTTACATTTATTTATTTACAAAAGACATTTTACACAATAGGATGAATACATTCAACATCAGAGCCTTTAGTTATAAAATTCTCAATAAACCAAGAGCAGCAGTCCTTTCCCTAGTCAAATAAAGGGTATCTGTGGAAAATCTACAAGAAACATTATACTTCACAGTGAAATACTCAAGTGTTTGTATGTTGTCTACCAAAAACTGGGCACAATGCAAATATATATGCTTTTATTACTTCTATTATACATTGTACTAAAGATTCTAGATAAACATGAAGAGCATTTGATCGTAGTGCTGGAAACTGTGAAGAGAATACTGACTATTGTGTTATGCTGACTTTGAGTGAGTGAGCATGATCTACCTTAGTGTGGCTTGAGTTACATTTTGTGGGATTTCTGCGGTTTTCTGCTCTTTATGTGTAGTTTATCATTAATTTCATTGAGTTTGGAAAACTTCCTGCCTTTATTTCTTCCATTTTATCCATAGCCCCTTCTCTGACGCACAACCCTAGAGACTGACCCGCAGTGCACTAGGATGCTTTCGTTCTTCCAAACTTTCACTTTGGGTAATTTCTATAAGGCAATGCTGAAGCTCACAAATTCTTTCTCTGGTTTCTAATATAGCATTCATCTCATACACTGCATTTTTAAATGTTGTGTTTTATACTTTACTTGTCCTCTAATCTTGGGATATTTAGGATGTAGTTTTACTATTTTAATGTCTTTTTCTGCTAATTGTACTGTCTGTATCAGTTCAAAATCAGATTTGATAGCGTGACCATTCTCCCATTTTGGATCTTGTTTTCTGCAACTTACATATGTCTGATATATATCCAAATCTTATTGGATCCCAGACTTACGAATTTTAGCCTGTTGAGTGATGGATATTTTTCTGTATTTCTATAAATGTCCCGGAGCTTTGTTCTGGGATGGGATTAAGTTACTTGGAAACTGGTTGTTTCAGATCTTTTTATGATTTGCTTCTCAGGTTCAGAACAGTTTCCAGCCTAGCACCTACCACTAATTATCCCCCTCCATGAAGCAATTTCCCCTGAACATTCTTCCCAAAGTCACATGCTTGAGTTTTGCCCATAGCTGATGTGAACAAGCCTCCCCCAGGCCCATGTAAATACCTGTCATCATTATTGCTACTCTTTCTATGACTCTCCCACTCAAGTTGTTTATTAGTACTTATACTCTGATAAGTGACAGATGTACTTCAGGTTTTGCTTTCTGAATAGGAGCCTCCTCTCTCCCCCCTCTATCTATCTATCTATCTATCTATCTATCTATCTATCTATCTATCCATCTATCTACCTATCTATCTATCTATCCACCTATCCATCCATCCATCCATCCATCCATCCATCCTTCCATCCATCCATCCACCCACCCATCCATCCATCCATCCTTCCATCCATCCATCCATCCATCCATCCATCCTTCCATCCATCCATCCATCCATCCATCCATCCATCCATCCATCCATCCATCCATCCATCCATCCATCCATCCTTCCATCCATCCATCCATCCATCCTTCCTTCCATCCATCCATCCATCCATCCATCCATCCATCCTTCCATCCATCCATCCATCCATCCTTCCTTCCATCCATCCATCCATCCATCCTTCCATCCATCCATCCATCCATCCATCCATCCATCCTTCCATCCATCCATCCATCCATCCATCCATCCATCCATCCATCCATCCATCCATCCATCCATCCTTCCTTCCATCCATCCATCCATCCTTCCATCCATCCATCCATCCATCCATCCATCCATCCATCCATCCATCTATCTATCTATCTAGTGCCCTGTCTTGAAAATTCTAGCTGTATCAGGAACACATCCAGGTTCTTCATGATGCCCATTTGTGTGAATCCAATCTGTGTGCCAATCTCCACCTCTAAATAAACTCCTATGACTACTCCCTGAGACTCCAGGGACGGACATGAGGACTACAGCTTTAGACTGAGGAGCAGCCTTTGTGTTCCAGCCATTCCTGCTGCACCAGCGAAAGAATGCAAACCCCCTAAAACTGAATCTGAATAAAGCCGCACTAAGGGGCTGGAAAGATGGATGGCCCAGAATTTAGGAGCATATGTTGCTCCTGCAGAGGACCTGGATTCAGTTCCCAGCACCCACCAGCATCTGTTCCCAACTTAAAACCATCTGTACTCTAGTTCCAGGGTGTCTCATGCCTTCTTCTGGCGTCCATGGGCACCAGGCACACACAGTGTACACAATACATAGAAAGAAACAATCATACACATGAATATTTTTAAAAAATATTGTTTTTCTTTGAGACAGGGTCTCATTGTATAGCTTTGCCTGCCTTGGAACTCACTATGTAGACCAGGCTGGCCTCAGACTCATAGATAGAGGTCAGCCTGCCTCTGCCTCCTGAGTGCTGGGATTAAAGGTGTGAATCAGCACACCTGGATAAAAATCAATTTTTGAAAAGGTACAGTGAGTTTCACTAAATACATAAGTCTCAAGTTATTTTCTAGGTTTTGTATGACAGATGAAAGAGATAGATACATAGATAAATAGATAATATAGATAGATAAATAGATAGATAGATAGACAGACAGATAGTGATATTCATTGTATCAGCCAAATTTTTCTGTTGAAGAAGACATTCTTAGGTAATAATGAAGAGAAAGTATAGAGAACAGACATATGAGCTACCAAAATATATAAGACGTATTTTTTTTTTACAGTTCCAACCATGACACAGTTAGTTTGGGTGCATTTCTTTTTAATGGTGTATACATGAATTCAACTTCCTGTGTGTTAAAGAATCAAGAACTATTTTACATTCCAAAAGGCTCCCTCACCTGTTTTTCCTTTTTGGCAATGACTATGAAAGTAAGGCTTTCTTTTTAATCTCATTGACCATTAATGTATTAGGACTCACACATGACTAATCACCAAATACATTTGTCACATTGATCCATTCAGAAAAAGTGATTTTTTTAAATTTGTTTTGTGGGGGAGGAGTTTTAGAAACTGAAAATTTTCACTTTTCCTTCTGTTTACAACTTCTCAAATCATTCTACTATAATGTTACTTAATATTTAAATCACATTGCTACATATAAAGTATGGTTAATAACAATAAATCAATTTAAAGCAAGATCGAAAGAACACCCTGCAGCTTATCTGACTACCACAGATTAAAGCTATCAACAAACCAGAAACAACAGAAAGCTTACAAATTCATAGAAACTGAACAACTCACTACTGATTTAAAAATGGGTCAAGATAAAAGTTAAAAAAGAAATTAAAGCCGGGCGTGGTGGCACATGCCTTTAATCCCAGCACTTGGGAGGCAGAGGCAGGCCGATCTCTGTGAGTTTGAGGCCAGCCTGGTCTACAAAGAGAGTCCAGATCAGCCAGAGCTGTTATACAGAGAAATTCTGTCACACACACACAAAAAAAAAAAAAAACAAAAACAAAAATTGGAGAGATCTCATATAAGTAACTTAACAGCACATGAAAACTCTAGAACAAAAAGAAGAAATCGTACCCTAGGTTGGATTACTGAGCTAATTGAGATTAGATCTAATTGAGTTATTAGCCAAATGGATCCCATGGGAATCCCCAAACAACCAAGACCATAGATTGCTCTCCACAACTGAGAGCAAGGCCCCATTGCTGAAGAATTAAGCCACACTCATTGAACTTGGAGAAGTCAAGCTTGTGCCTACATAGGGCCTTCATCCCCTACTTTCTAGAGTTGTTGGTACAAAAAGGTACTTTACCTTCTGTCAACAAGAAATGTAAATGCCAAGCCAGTCACAATCCCTTTGATCTGCAATGGTGTCCTGCTTGCAAGATATGCTAGGGCAATGATGGCACAAAGCTTGTGGGAGTGAACAAGTGATATCTGGTTTGACGTAAGACCCACTCCATGAGATGGAACCCACAGTGACTAAGACCTAGAGACTAGATGTCCCAGGAACATAGGGTAAAACCAAATATTAATAAACAACCGAACTTTTAAATTATTTAACATTTATTTATTACTAAATTCACTTATAACAAACACCAACAATTTCTTAACTATTAATCCTATAAATTCCTACAACCCCTTTAACCTATCCACTAAACCTATTGATAATCATAACAACTACTTTCATAACCTTTTAGAATGATACAGTCTCTGGGGCAGGTCCTCAGTCGTCAGGAACACAGTATTTGTTGTAGATTCTTTAACACACTTAGCAGTCCTTCTTCTGGATCTCTCAGATGCAGGTTCGTCAGGGTCCTTGGTTATTGCAGTCTCACCTTAAATAAGGCTTCATGCTTTCTTCTCTGTGGGAGACTCCAGCCGTCTGCAGGCCAACTTACTTCTTTATCAGGAACTCAGCTGCTCTGCCTCAGTCCTTAAAGCCAGGCACAGTTTCCCCTAGGCCACTGTTTGGACACATCAAACCCCTCTAGGCAAAAGCTGAGCCACAGGGTCCAGTCCTTGGCCTTTTGGTGTCTTGCTCAGCCTTTCTTTGCTCACCGGCTTCTTTCTGCTTCAGGGAGAGAGCTGGCCATCAATGGCCAGCCCTTTTTTCAGCAGGACTCTTGGAGCTCTCTAGCATCAGGGGCCTCTTCTCTTCTCGGCTCCACGCACTGTCCTCACATAGGAGGAACTCTGTTTCAGCTTAATTTGGGCTCCGCCCACTTAGCAGCTGAAAACAATGTCAGGCCAGATAGTTTGTTTCAGTCTACTGAGTCTTTCCTGTTTTTCTTGACTTCAACCTTGTTTTTCAGTCTATTAAGTCTTTCCTGTTTTTCCTGACTTCATGCTGATAATGCTCTTCAGGCCCCGAATTAAGAGACAGTATCAGAAACTCCTATATATTTCCTAAATCTAATTTATCTAACTCCTACACAAGAAAGTTCCAATAAAGTGATTCCTGATGATATTCTGCTATACTCATAGATCAGCGTCTTGCTCAATCACAATCACAGAAAATTAACTACTTGCAATGAAAAATTAGTTTTCTTTAAGGGAGTCGCACTGGGGAAATAAACTATTCTTAGGGGTCCTTTGTGTATATATTATGGCTTCCTGTATACATTTTTATGAGATTCCTGAGTGTATGAATGAATGGGTCCATGTTTCTTGTGCCTTCTCTTGGGTTCTTCTCCATTTTTCCCCCCAATTCTGATGTGTTAGTTTTTGTTTTAGCTTATCTTATATTTTATAATGATGTTATATTATTATCCCTTAGAAGCCTGTGTGTTTTCTTTTTTTTATTTTAAATACTTTATTTTTTTTCTTCAAGTTACATCTCAGTCACAAACCCCTCCCTATTCCCCCTTCCTATCCCGCCCTTCCACCCTCTTCCCCCCAGAAGTTTCCCCTTTCAGTCCAACAGATGGTTCCTTCTCTTATTACAGTAAGTATTATACAAAACAACAGATATAAATATGCCACATTTATGAGAGTTAAATGGCCCAGTATACCTTCCCAATGTCCAGTTTATACATATTTGGCCCCTGACTTTAACATTCTACTATCTAACCATCTCCATGAGTTTAAAGGTCTATATGTGACTCAACATTCATACTAACTTGCAACACACTTTTAAGAGTATCTTCTTAGATCTATAACACCCTCTTGATTCCTAAACAACTCAAACTTTAACTATGAGACTCTAGCTGTCTATTCTTCAACCACCTCAGAGACCTGAGAGGGATAAATATATCTGCTTATATAGGAAGTGCAGGGCCTGCAGCCTCCAAAACTAAGAAAGGACATACCAATAACTGCCTGGACAGTTCCCATTTTCTCTCCATACATTCCAGCATCAGTCTTCAGCCTTTGGGTCCTGTTTCTCTGACAGACATTTGTTGTAGAGCCGGGATTATGAAGGACTTACCTACCCTGTCTTGGCAGAGTTAGGCTGTCAACTTCCCTGCTACCAAGATTTGTCTTTTTTGGACAGCAGTCTGTCTGCAGTTGGTGCAAGGGGTTTTTTCATGCCAAGAGATAGGCTTGCCACTAATTCAACCATCTTACAGTGGAGGTTCTTCGATGCTTATCTTCTACTTGGAGTAGAATGGGGGTGCGGTCAGGCGCTGATATGTCTCGATATCAAAAAAATCTTAATTTAAGATAACACCTTTAAATGCCATATTCTGCAGATCTCTTGGGGTTTTTGAAGATGCTCTATCCATCTCTTGTATTTAGATAATCAAATTTTGCTTGTCTCTTAGCAACTTGATTACTGGGTAGTTTAGAGAATATCTGTGATAGACTGTCATAGTAGCTAACAAAGTGACATGTTTGCATGACTAGGAGTTTGTTTTACTTAACTATCCTAGACAGTTTTAGACGGTTGGTATCAAGAGGCCAGAGCTTCACATTTTATTTTTAAGTATCTCTAGGTATGATACCATTAGGAAGCGTTACCTTTAATTTTGTATCAATATACAGAGATCTATTCAATTGTGGTTAAATATACTCTTAATTATGTATCAATATACAAAGATCAATGCCTATGTAGCCCAATACAATCTTAATATTACGTCCGTATACAAGGGTCAATACCATTGTGGCCAACTATAATCTTAATTTTGTATCAATATACAAAGATCAATACCGATGTAATCCAATACAATCTTATTTTTGCACAATAAACAATGGTCAATACCACTTTAGCCAAATAAACTACTAATTTTGTATCAATATACAAAGGTATAAGGGCATATTCAATAATCTGCTCCTTCTTCTTGGACCTTCCTGTGCTATGTCTATGTCTCATTTTTCTCAAGCCTATGCACTCCTACATAGGAGAGGAAGAAGGATACAGAAAAGGAAAAGTAGGAAGTCCCTGGGGCTAACCTCCAAAACCCATTAA
>CAJQZJ010032342.1:5627220-5696759 GCA_907164525.1 Lophiomys imhausi
AAAGGAAAAGTAGGAAGTCCCTGGGGCTAACCTCCAAAACCCATTAAACAGGACCATTTATCAGCTTGTAATCTCTTCCCCTAAATATCGGAGTTTTCAATTATCCTTCAAATAACCAAAAAGAAGGGCAGAGAAACACCTTCCCCACCCTCTGGGCATGGGACGTCGCTCTCTTAAAGTGACTTCCTGCTGATTTGGGTCGTAGTAGACCTGTTTGGGGCCCGAACCCAAATGGAAAAAATGGTTAAAAATGTTAGTACACTCCTTTAATGTTCAGTCCTTCTGTTCTCAGCTGTTTAGATGACCTAAGGGGTTTGTAGGCAGAAGCTGATCTTGCAGGCTTCACTGAGGTTCCTGCCGGGGCATTGTGTAGAGCTGAACGGTCCCAGCGACATTGGATTGCTGTGGTGGTTGCAGGCCCCCGATGGAGACAGCTATTGAGGAAGTCTGCCAGGCAGAATCAACTGGGTCACTCGTCCTCCTTGGTGCCTGATTCTGCTCTCTGCTGAGGTTTCCGCTGTCCAGCCGTCCCCGGGCTCCCCTAATGGACGCTTCGATTCTCCTGGAAAAATAAGAACAGAGCCCTGCCCCAATCCCAACCCTGGGACAATTGCCCTCTTTTTTTTTGGGGGGGGGGGCTAGGTAGTACTTCTCCTGAAGCAAATTTGGCCTTCCGACAACATACAAAGCGTTATCTTTCAATCCGGGTTAAAGAAGAAATCATTCTGTCACCTTAGAGCTAAACCAGCTCTAGTGTATATATTTTGAGATCCCAAAGGACAATCTGCCTGCATCGAGAAGGCTTTTTGTAAGTAGCCTCCAAACCTAGGTCCCTCCAAATTCCATGTGTGTGTCTCTGAACTCTAATTATTGGGATCAGAGACCTGTGTTTCCCATCTGAAGGGATCAAAGATGTGTTCCACCACTCCTGGATCGATGTCTTTCTCTATTTAGAGTTTGCCCTGCATCAGGCTGACCCTGAGCTCCGGGATCTGCCCGTTTCTGTCTCCAGTGTGCTGGGAGCTGGGACCAAGGGTGTACTAATCTTGAATGGTGGGACCAAGAGTATGCACCCTCACCACCCCGCTCCGTATGACTCCAGAATACATAAGACCACCAACTCTACGGTGCTCCCCCCGTCTCCGCTGAAGTCAAAGGCATGGGCCAATACCGCAATTCTCTTGTATTTTACCTTAGCTCCACGTCTTCTCTACACCTGGAGGTCTGCAAAACCAGGCCGAATGGCTGTATCCTCTATTCCATTCACAGTGTTTCAGCCCTGCCACCTGCCTTTTTTTTTTTTTTTTTTTTTTTTTTTAGTTAATAAATTTATTTTTTGTTGCTTCAGGTTACATCCTTATCATATTGTCCTCTTTTCCCGCTTCCCAGCCCCACCCTCCCATGCTCTACCCCATGACCCTTCCGTCTTGTTCCTCTGGGGTGGAGTGTCCCTGCCTAACAGTCTCTCACCACAAATCAGGAGTCATATGAGAGCCAAGAGCCTCTTCATTCTCCGGGGGCCTACGAGGCAGTACTGCCAGTGAAAGGTGTCTCCTTGCTACTGGGGGAATACTAAAAAAAAGACCAACAAACACACAAACCCAAAAAAACAAAGAATATCCACAAAAAAAGAGAGGAAAAAGAGAAGGGAAAAGGAAAAAGAAAAAAAGAAGGAAAAAGAAAAAGATTTAAAAAAAATGTATGTCCATGTTCCTTTTGGTGTGTTGGTTGTAGTACAGATATCCTGTACGATATAGTTAAAATCCTACTATAAGTGAATAGATGCCATGTGCATCCTTCTGAGACTGGGATAGCTCACTCAGGATGAGCTCCTCTAGATCCATCCATTTGGTTGCAAATTGCATGATTTCATTGTTTCTTATAGCTGAGTAATATTCCATTGTATAGATGTACCACAATTTTTTAAATCATTCTTCAGTTGAGGGACATCTGGGTTGTTTCCAGTTTCTAGCTATTACAAATAAGGCTGCTATAAACATAGATGAGGAAACTTCCTTATGATTCCTTGAAGAGGCATTTAGGTGTATACCCAGAAGTGATATGGCTGGGTCCTGAGGCAGAGCTATTCCAAGTTTTCTAAGATATCACCAGACTGACCTCCATAGTGGTTGCACAAGCTTGTATTCCCACCAGCAATGGAGTAGGGTACCCCTTTCTCCACACCCTTGCCAGCATGTGCTATCATTTGAGTTTTTCATCTTAGCCATTCTGACAGGTGTGAGATGGAATCTCAGAGTCGTCTCGAGTTGCATTTCTCTGATGATTAAGGATGTTGAGCATTTCTTCAAGTGTCTCTCAGCCATTAGGGATTCCTCCTTTGTGAATTCTCTATTTAGCTCTGTCCCCCATTTTTTGATTGGATTATTTGGTTTCTTGGCATTTAATTTCTTGAGTTCTTTGTAGATTTTGGATATTAGCCCTCTGTCAGATGTGGGGTTGGTGAAGATTTTCTCCCAGTCTGTAGGCTGCCGTTTTGTTCGAATGACAGTGTCTTTTGCCTTACAGAAGCTTTTCAGTTTCATGAGGTCTCATTTATTGATTGTTGATCTCAGGTCCTGAGCTGTTGGTGTTCTGTTCAGGAAGTTGTCGCCTGTGCCAATTAGTTCGAGGGTTTCTCCCACTTTTTCTTCTAGTAGATTTAGTGTGACCAGCCTTATGTTAAGGTCTTTGATCCACTTGGACTTACGTTTTGTACAAGGTGATAAGTATGGGTCTAATTTCTTTCTTTTACAAGTGGACATCCAGATGTACCAGCACCATTTGTTGAAGATGTTGTCCTTCTTCCATTGTGCCATTTTGGCTTCTTTGTCAAAAATTAGGTGGCCATAAGTGTGTGGGTCAATTTCTGGATCTTCAATTCGATTCCATTGTTCTACTGGTCTGTTTCTATACCAATACCATGCTATTTTTACAACTATTGCTCTGTAGTACAGCTTGAAATCTGGGATGGTGATACCTCCAGATTTTTTTTTATTGTACAGGATTGATTTAGCTATTCTGGGCTTTTTGTTGTTCCATATGAAATTGAGGCTAGCTCTTTCCAAGTCTATAAAAAATTGTGTTGGTATTTTGATAGGAATTGCATTGAATCTATATATTGCTTTTGGTAGGATGGCCATTTTTATTATGTTGATCCTACCTATCCATGAGCATGGGAGATCTTTCCATCTTCTAAAGGCCTCTTCCATTTCTTTCTTCAAGGGCTTGAAGTTCTTGTTATATAGGTCCTTTACTTGCTTGGTTAGAGTTACCCCCAGGTATTTTATGTTGTTTGTGGCTATTGTGAAGGGGGTTTTTTCCCTTATTTCTTTCTCAGCCCATTTGTTTGTTGTATAAAGTAGGGCTTCTGATTTTTTTGAATTAATTTCGTATCCAGCCACTTTGCTGAAGGTGTTTATCAGCTGTAAGAGTTCTCTGGTGGAATTTTTGGGGTCACTTATATATACTATCATATCATCTGCAAATAGGGATAATTTGACTTCTTCGTTTCCGATGTTTATCCCCTTGATGTCCTTTAGTTGTCTTATTGCTCTAGCAAGAACTTCAAGTACTATATTGAAGAGATATGGTGAAAGTGGATATCCTTGTCTTGTCCCTGAGTTTAGAGGAAATGCTTCAAGTTTCTCTCCATTTAATTTCATGTTGGCCACTGGCCCGCTGTATATTGCCTTTATTATTTCTAGGTACGGTCCTTGTATGCCCGTTCTCTCCAGAACGTTTAGCATGAAGGGGTGTTGGGTTTTGTCAAATGCTTTTTCTGCATCTAGCGAAATTATCATGTTGTTTTTTTCTTTCATCTTATTTATATGGTGAATGACGTTGATAGACTTTCGTATGTTGAACCATCCCTGCATTCCTGGGATGAAGCCTACTTGATCATGGTGTATGATACTTTTGATGTGTTCTTGAATTTGGTTTGCTAGTATTTTATTAAGTATTTTTGCATCTATGTTCATGAGGGAGATTGGTCTGAAGTTCTCTTTCTTTGTTGGGTCTTTGTGTGGTTTAGGAATCAGGGTGATTGTGGCCTCGCAGAATGAGTTTGGCAATGTTCTTTCAGATTCTATTTTGTGAAAGAGTTTGAAAAGTATTGGTGTTAGCTCCTCTTTGAAGGTCCGGTAGAATTCCGTGCTAAAGCCATCTGGCCCTGGGCTTTTTTTGGTTGGGATATTTTTAATGACTGTTTCTATTTCCTTATGGGTTATAGGGCTGTTTAATCTGTTTATCTGATCTTGATTTAGCTTCGGTAGGTGGAATCTATCAAGAAAATTGTCCATTTCACTTGTTTTCAAATTTGGTGGAGTATAGATTTTTAAAGTAGGATCCAAATATTCTCTGGATTTCCTCAATGTCTGTTGTTATTTCTCCCTTTTCATTTCTGATTTTGTTGATTTGGGTTTTCTCCCTCTGTCTTTTAGTTAATTTGGCTAAGGGTGTGTCTATTTTGTTGATTTTCTCAAAGAACCAACTCTAGGTTTCATTGATTCTTTGTATAGTTCTTTTTGTTTCTAAGTTGTTGATTTCAGCCTAAGTTTGATGATCTCCTGCCTTCTGCTCATTTTGGGAGTGTTTGCTTCTTTTTTTCCAATTCAGCCAGTTTAGCTGTTAATTCACTAATATGAGCTGTCACAATTTTCTTTTTGAAGGCACTTAATGCTATGAATTTTCCTCGTAGCACAGCTTTCATTGTGTCCCATAGGTTTGGGTATGCTGTGTCTTCATTTTCGTTGGATTTTAAGAAGTCTTTGATTTCCTTCGTTATTTCTTCCCTGACCCAGTGGTCCTCTAGTAAAGAGTTGTTCAATTTCCATGTGAGTGTAGACTTTCTGTTGATTCTTCTGCTATTGAAGTCCAGCTTTATTCCATGGTGGTCTGATAAGATACAAGGGGTTATTTCAGTTTTCTTTTATCTGTTGAGGCTATCTTTGTGTCCAACTATATGGTCGATTTTGGAGAAGGTTCTGTGAGGTGCTGAGAAGAAGGTGTATTCCTTTGTGTTTGGGTGAAACGTTCTGTAGATACATGTTAGGTCCATTTGGTTCATGATCTCTGTTAGACTCATTATTTCTCTGTTTGGCTTCTGTCTTAATGATCTGTCCATAGTTTTGAGTGGGGTGTTGAAGTCTCCCAGTATTAAAGTGTTTCGATCGATGTGCGATTTAAGTTTTAGAAGTGTTTCTTTTATAAATGTAGGTGCCTTTGTATTTGGGGCATAGATGTTCAATATTGAGATGTCCTCTTGGTGGATATTTCCTTTAATGAGTATGTAATGCCCTTCTCTGTCTTTTTTTATTAACTTCAATTGGAAGTCTATTTTGTTTGATATTAGGGTGGCTACTCCAGCTTGTTTCCTGGGTCTATTTCTTTGGAAATCCTTTTCCCAGCCCTTTACTCTGAGATAGTGTTTATCTTCAATATTGAGGTGTGGTTCTTGTATACAGCAAAAAGATGGGTCTTGTTTACGGATCCAGTCTGTGAGTCTGTGTCTTTTTATTGGCGAGTTGAGTCCATTGATATTGATGGATATTAGTGACCAGGGGTTGTTATTTCCCATTATTTTGGTAAGGCTGGCTGTCTTGTGTTTCTTTTTGTTTAGTTGCTGTGGAGGTTTCTATTTCCTCTGTTTTCTTGGGTGTAGTTATCTTCTCTGTGTTGGCATTTTCCTTCTAGGATCTTCTGTAGGGCTGGGTTTGTGAGGAGATATTGTTTGAATTTGATTTTGTCATCTTATATCTCTATCAACCTTCTATGTTGATAGAGAGTTTTGCTGGGTAGTCTGGCTGGGCACCTAAGTCAGGGCTTGTAGGACATCCGTCCAGGCCCTTCTAGCTTTTAAAGTTTCTGAGGAGAAGTCAGGTGTGATTCTGATGGGTCTGCCATTGTATGTGACTTGGCCTTTTTCTCTTAAAGCTTTTAATATCCTTTCTTTGTTCTCTACATTTGGAGTTTCTATTATTATGTGGCGAGAGGAGTTTCTTTTCTGATCTAATCTGTTTGGTGTTCTGTAAGCCTCTTGTATTTTTACTGGCATCTCTTTCTTTAGGTTTGGGAAGTTTTCTTCTATGATTTTGTTGAAGATATTTCCTGGACCATGGAGTCGAGAGTCTTCTCTTTCCTCTATGCCTATAATTCTTAGATTCCGTCTTTTCATTGAGTCCTTGATTTCTTGGATGTTGTGGGTGAGAGATTTTTTAGCTTTCTCATTTTCTTTGGATGTTGTACTGATTTCTTCCATCGAATCTTCCATGCCTGAGATCCTGTCTTCCATCTCTTGCATTCTATTTTTCATACTCACATCCGTAGTTCCTGTTCTCTTCTCTTGATTCTCCATTTCCTCTTTTATCTCTGACTGTGTTTTCTTTATTGTTTCCATTTCTATTTTCATGTCTTGAATGGTAGTGTTCGTTTTGTACATTTCCTTTTCCAGTTTGCTTGTTTTTGCCTGGAGATCTTTCATTGCTTCATCCTTTTCCTGTTCAAGCTGGGTCACCTTGGCTTGGAGCTCTTTAATGGTGGTATTCATTGGTTTGACTTGTAAAATTGTGGCTTCTTTGAATTCCTTCATAGTTTTAAGTTCTTCTTGAAGGGACTCTATCACTTTCCATAATGTAGAATTGTCGTCGTTTTCACGTGTTTCAGTTGTGGTGAGGTGGTTCGGGCTGGACGGAATAGCGTTGCTTTCTTTTGTTGGAGACTTTTCGCTCTGTTTTTTTTTTTTTTTTTTTTTTTTTTTTTTTTTTGTCTGGGGCCTCTGGCCATGTGGAATTTTTTTTGCTGACTTCTGGACTTGGGTCCAAAGGGGGCGCTTTGGTGTAGGAGTAGCGTTGCCTTACTCCACTCCTATAAGGTGAGTCATTCAGCCCCGCCTCCCAGGTGGAGACCTAACTAATCCAGGTGGCGGAACTGTTTACAAGTAAGCTCTGGTTCCCCGCCGGAAGGACCCGTACTGGTACAAAAGTCCGATATATGACAGTTTCAAATATCTCGCAGTTTGCCGGGGGTTGGTTCTTGTAGCAGGTAAATCTGCAGTTCAGCTCCAGTAGCCTTGCCCCTCCCACGGCTTGGAAACTTGCCAGTGACATCACATACTGTGATCTGCGGTCTGAAGGCACTTTGCAGTGGAGCTGCGCTCACTTCCAAGGGTTGCAACCTTTCGCCAGATAATTCGATAGTCTGTGTGAGACCTGGGAGTGCCCAGCAGGGTGGGGATTATCTCTGCGTGGGTTCTGAATCTGCCAGCTGGGTATTAATTAGGTTGGAATTTACCGGGGGTCTCTCCTGTTGGGGGATCGCATAGCTTCTGCAGGTTAGGACTTTCTCTGTTCCAACTGCTCCTTCCTCATCCTTCCTGGACCTCTCCTGTGGCCAAATCCGGATCTTCAAATTCTTAAACTGTGCTGTTGGTGCATAAATTAAAAAAAAAAAGACTGTTGGTATTGCCCTGTTAGAACTGGGACACTGCAGTAATTTCTATTCATGCTGATGTTATCCATGGAAGTCTGTGTTGCCTCAGATCTGTAAGAAACTAAGAAAGAAGCTAAAAATGTGTTTTGTTGTTTTTTTATGTTCCTCAAATATGCTCAACTGGGGGCAGAGAAAGAGTATAACAGTCTCTCTAGGACGGCAGACAGCAGCTGCTGCACCCGGCCACCTCATTCAACTTCTTTGTGTAAGGAGTTTGCAGAAAGTAGCCAAAAGAGGGCTGGGCTAGTCGCTGGTCGAGAAACTACGCCTATGAGGGACTGGGGATGAGATAAGGAATTGTGCAGTGTGACAGTGAAGGAGTAATCCAAGGTTACCACCCTGTTCTCCAAGCTCTAACTTTCTGTATTCACCTCTGTCCAGCACAAGGTGCGTTGCCTAAGAAAGCCCAGCTCAGATCTGTGTATAAAAATTGTCTTGTCTGGAGTACCAGCTCTCTGGAGACAGCAGGGGCTGAAACCAACTGGGTCTGCATGGCAAGCTCCAGAACACCTTGTCTTAAAAAACAAAACAAAACAAAAAGCTTTTGTGTATACATTTCCAGGAAACTAATAGTTCTCCTTTTTTGTGATATTCATTTTATGTAAAGTTCTCTTCAACTTTCTACACAGCATATATATTGTATCTAGCACTTGAAGCATTTGTTATAGTTTTCATTTGTGTATTTTAAGCTTTCTTTTATAATTTTTAAGGGTTTATTTAAAATAATGAGTTCTGGCACAGATAAAACATTCAACTTTTTGTTTCTTATTAATCTTAAGTATTATACTTCTATTATTTAAAAAATATGTAATCAACTTTAAAACTTGAATCATGTGGTTAAAGTAAAAATTGTTCAATATTTCACTATCTAGTGATAACTGTTAGGTTCCCCCCCCACAACAAATGACTAACAGAGGTGTCTACTTAGCATACCAAAACAGACACTGTCCACCAACCTATCTTAGCATCACCAGTATGTATTAGAGAGACATCCGGGCTGGCATATCCTGGCCCCGCCCTAAACTCTCCACCCCAGGGACTGGTCTGGGCCCTTTCCCCCACCTGTTCTTCCATATATTGTCCAGCCATTTTGGCTACACGTATCTCCTGACCTCTTGGCTCCTGGTTCCTCTCTCTTCTCTTCTTCTCTTACTACCACCCTCTCCTCTCATGACATCTAGATCTTTCCAGATGCTTCTGCATATGCTGTCCCTCATAGCTACAATAAAACTTCTCCACCAGGGAGGAGCAGTCATGTCGCCCTTTAATAACATTTTTTTCATTTACTAACCTCTGTCAGTGCTTTTCAACTTACCTTTCTGACCAATGACAGTGGGGTTGGGGATGACACAGTATACAGCAGAGAACAACCTGCCCCATGGCTCTTCTTTGCTTCCCAAGTCTTTGGTCCCTGATCTAAAGTCACGGGCTTCTCTGGTCATATGACTGGGGCTCTGGCTGAGAAGTACAGATGTTATAAATAATACCAGCAAAGCCAGCAAACTTCATTTAAGAGGTGGGTGTTCCCTTCCTTCTCATCTTCCTGCTTCCTCTAGTTAGTCTGGGAGGCGTGACAACAGAGTAATGAACGCAGAGGACTTTGTGTTCCTGATAACCTGAAAATGGCTGGATGAAACCTTACTTTATGTGGATGGTGCCAGCCCTGAGCTGGTGGTTCTGGGTTGTATGAAAAAGCAGGCCGAGTAGGCTATGAGGGGCAAGCCAGTAAGTAGCACTCCTCATTGGCCTGTGCATTAGCTCCTGCCTCCAGGGTCCTGTCTCGAGATCCTGCCCTGACTTCCATCATGATAGACTACAACTGTAAGCTGAAATAAATCCTGTAGGGGTTAGATAAATTAGATTTAGAAAATATATAGGAGTTTCTGATACTGTCTCTTAATTCGGGGCCTGAAGAGCATTATCAGCATGAAGTCAGCAAAAACAGGAAAGACTCAATAGACTGAAAAACAAGTTTGAAGTCAGGAAAACAGGAAAGACTCAATAGAATTGAACAAACAAAGTATCTGGCCTGACATTGTTTTCAGCTGCTAAGTGTGCGCAGCCCAAATTAAGCTGAAACAGAGTTCCTCCTATTTGAGGACAGTGCGTGGAGCCCAGAAGAGAAGAGGCCCCTGATGCTAGAGAGCTCCAAGAGTCCTGCTGAAAAAAGGGCTGGCCATTGATGGCCAGCTCTCTCCCTGAAGCAGAAAGAAGCCGGTGAACAAAGAAAGCCTGAGCAAGACACCAAAAGGCCAAGGACTGGACCCTGTGGCTCAGCTTTTGCCTGGAGGGGTTTGATGTGTCCAAACAGTGGCCTAGGGGAAACTGTGCCTGGCTTTAAGGACTGAGGCAGAGCAGCTGAGTTCCTGATTCAAAAGAAGTAAGTTGGCCTGCAGACGGCTGGGGTCTCCCACAGAGAAGAAAGCATGAAGCCTTATTTAAGGTGAGACTGCAATAACCAACTTACCCTGACGAACCTGCATCTGAGAGATCCAGAAAAAGGACTGCTAAGTGCGTTCAAGAATCTACAACAAAGACTGTGTTCCTGACGACTGAGGCCCTGCCCCAGAGACTGTATCATTCTAAAAGGTTATGAAAGTAGTTGTTATGATTATCAATAGGTTTAGTGGATAGGTTAAAGGGGTTGTAGGAATTTATAGGATTAATAGTTAAGAAATTGTTGGTGTTTGTTATAAGTGAATTTAGTAATAAATAAATAAGTGTTAAATAATAATTTAAAAGTTCGGTTACAAAGTCCGTCTCTCTTTAGGTTACTTTTAGTCATGGAGTTTTGTCACTGCAAGGGGAACCTAAGTAGGACACTGCCCTACCCTGTTTCTAGGTCAGATTAAATAAACATGGCTTGCCTAGGAAGACACCATCATGTGCATGAATGAACTGATGTTCTAAGTGACTCTCTCACTCACAAGATCGCTGCCCAAGACCCTGCTGAGGTGAGTAGACTCCAGGGAAATATGTCGATAAGATCAACTCTGCCTGGTAAATAAACACTACTGTCTTCCTTCCACGGATACTAAAACTTTTCTGTTGGGTCTCCTTGTTCCTCTCCTGATTGCCTTTTGTGAATCACCCAGTCTCATGTCCAAAGAAGCTAACCACACCTTTTCTAGAAACTGCTTGACAAAGTGACAGCCTGACTTTACCCTTGCTTAAATTCTGACTTTTGCCATTAATTTCGGATTGTAATTAAATCGCGTTTAGAGGAAGGGGGGGCCTCAAATTTTAGTTTCTTGCTTTGATATTTCATACAGACACACTCTAATGGGGGGCAGACCTCCATTTTAGAAACAAACCTGTTGCACTCTCTCATTAATTAAGTTCTCAACCTTCCCAACACTGTGACCCTGTAACACAATTCCTCATGTTGTGGTGACCAGTCTCAACCAAAAAAGTACTTCATTGCTATTTCATAACTGTGATTTTGCTACTGTTACGAATTAAAAATATCTTTGTTTTCTGATAGCCTTAGGTGACCCCTCTGAAAAGGTCATTTGAACCTCCAAAGGGGTCGCGACCCACAGTTTGAGAACCATTGGTCTAGAGCAATGGGCTTTTGGCCTCTGGAAAAAAGGAAGCCTTTCAAACACAGAACTTTGTGCTTGTTAATCTTCACGGTCAACTTGATTAAAACCGGAATTGTCTAAGAAACATTATTTAGGGTGTGTCTGTGAGGGTGTTTCCATTTCAGCTAAGGAGGAAAGACCCATCTTGAAAGTCCATGGGGTCTCAGGAAGATTGAAAAAACAGAAACAGAGAGAACGTGAGAAACACTATTCATTTCTCTCTCTGCTTCCTGACTGGATGCAAGATGACCACCTACCAAGCTCACATTGCCTTGTCTTCCTTGGCTCTATGGACTATTCTCGAATTCAGAGCCAAAGCTAACCCTTCCCTCAGTCCTAAATTGATACTTTATTACAGTTTCCTTTGTTACATTGGAACAATTTCCTTCTAGTTTGAAACATTTCACTAAGACTTGAAACTGACCGGATTCACTAGGCCCTCCCCCTCAAGAATAAATACTGAACACTGCTGAGAGTCATTCTCAGAGAAGCCAACAAAACCAGCTAAGTGACCTAGAAGAAACTCAGACCACCTAGAAAGGACACTATTCAGCCTGCTGAGCTGCCTGCAGGCTGAGTGTGCAGTGTGCTCCAGGGTCCTGGCTTTGTAACCCAAGCAAGCTAGGGTGGGCTTTGGTGAAGCAGCTAGCTGTCTTTGAGTCATTTCTGCTCCTATAAGTAACCACTCATGCATATTCCTGTAAGTAACTCCAATAAAACTCTCTAGTTCACCAAGTTGGACTTTGGTGGCATCTGTACGTTGTTCTGTCATGGGCTTCCTTTTTGGGGTGAGTAGACTCCTGTGTGTTGTATCTCCCCAGGAAAAGTCTATCACACAACATACAGCAAAAAGTAACTAATAAAGGCCACTCAGAATTAAAAGACAGCTCCAAGACTGCTAAGACAAGCCTAAACTCTGCCTAGTATGTATTTCATATTTTAGTATAATAGCTAAACAGCATCATGGGACTGTACTAGGATCAGACAGTAAATCCCAACACTAAACAAACACGGAGAACTTTTCAAAAGCTAAAGAAACTACTGCCATCAGCCCCGGCATTGGAGACCCCTGATTTAGGAAAGCCTTTTGCAGAAGTAAAAGATCATATGGCAGAGTCGAGGTGAGGCATGGCACGAGGAATCCTCACCCCCAATTAGGGGTCAGTGTCAAACTTGTAGTTTCTCTCTCCCAACAACTCTGTAGCTTGCAGGTAGCCAGAATATTTAAGAGCTAGAGCTGTGCCAGGTGGTGGCGGGGCACGCCTTTAATCCCAGCACTCGGGAGGCAGGGGCAGGCGGATCTTTGTGAGTTCGAGGCCAGCCTGATCTACAAAGTGAATCCAGGACAGTTACCAGGACTGTTACACAGGAAAACCCTGTCTTGAAAAACCAAAAACCAGTGGGCGTTGGTGCATGCCTTTAATCCCAGCACTTGGGAGGCAGAGGCAGGTGGATCTTTGTGAGTTCGAGGCCAGCCTGGTCTACAAAGTGAGTCCAGGACAGCCAGGGCTACACAGAGAAACCCTGTCTCGAAAAAAAACCAAAAAAGGAAAAGAAAAAGAAAAAAGAAAAACCAAACCCAAAAACAAAAAAGCTAGAGCTGTGTTGGTTGTCACTCTGGGATACTCAGTTAAGGTCTCAACTTCCCATCAAGTTTAAAGTATCCTCGAAATCAAAGGACACCAATGTGTAACTGGGGAATTAACTAAGAATGGAACTATTAGAATTACCAGAAATTATCCTCGACATTTGTGATATACCAAGTCTGGCAATCTTGCTACTATTTTCCTGAAACATGAAAAGCCATGCCATTTCTGGTATGAAGACATGGGGCAGTTTTCTCTAGCACACCTGACACAGAAAGGCTTGCCGCTGAAGCAGTTACATGAGCAAAGGGATCAGGACGGCAGGGTGTGCAGAGTTGTCTTCCAGAGGCAGCAACAACTGCTACACCCCTTTCATTTCCCCTATAAATAAGCAGATGTAAGAGTGCAGGGTGATTTGACTCTCTAGTTTGCAGCCACTGGTCTCTCTCCCTGACTTCCCTGGCACAAAGAAAACAGACGAAGTCAGCCAGCTGAACCACCTTATACCAGTGCGATTTTGAACGCTACCGATGCCCAGGGAAGCTACAGAACAGTTACAGCTCCTTGCTTCGGTTCCTGTGGGTGCAGCCCCAGACACAACAACTGTTCTAAGCAGGATCTTGTCTGAGATCATTTGTCAGACCTAAGGGGAGCAGATCTCTTGCTTAACTGAGGGATTGCTGTGCCTGGTGCAAAAGGAACAATGCTATGATTGTTGTTAATACAAGCCTTCATTTGCACAAACTTTTGCTATGACTGCTACAAACACCCCTTTTTTGGGCTACACAAGCAAACTGTTCAGCTATCTTGGCGAGCCGGTTGGGTGATACTTTCTGGGCTGCCTTCTTTGGTGTTGCAACATTAGGCCTGACGAAAGGTTTACTTGCAGTGGGACAAACAGAACCTGTAAATTAAACAAGCAGCAGCCACAGAGTGGCAGGGAAGTCAGGCAAAAAAGTGGACCCCAGCGACTAGCAGGCAGAACAGAAAAAGTGGCAGCAAGTTCAGCAGTGTTTGTCAGCTGCGCAAGAGCCTGGGCTTCAATGCTGCCTGCTGATGGCCACAGAAGCAGGAGGAGGAGCAGTGGGTGGCAGCAGCCTTCCCAGTGGCCATAACCAGGGCATCAGACATGGCAACAAGGAGCCGCAACAGTCTGAGAGAATGGCAGTTTGAGGGACAAGTAGAAAGAATTGTGAATGGGGAGAACAAGGCTGAAAAGCAAGCCAATAAAATAAAATTAAAATGTACAAGGGCTTAAAATAGTATAAAAATAGTAGAATTGTTAGAGAAATACCCATTTGAACAAGCAACACTTGTTAGCATTAAGTATCTCCAGAGGGTTCAGTTATAAAATGAAGTGCGCTGTTGTGGAATACTGTATTTCCATCTCTACCTCTCTGACACAGAGAGACTCTTGCCAAGCTGTGCTGTGGCTTCCCTCTCTTTTCTGCTTTAAACATTTGCTTAGATCCTGGTTTGTGGCAACGGATGAGGGTGGCCATGTCTTCTCCTTCAAGGCAGATCTGATTACACAGCTTTCATGTTCCAGTGCCCGCTGATGGCATGACTTCAGGGAGGCCCAGAGAAGAAAAGTTTTGAATTAAAGCTTGTCAAGAACTTGGATCTTCGTTCTTCATTGTCTTTACATTTCCTTACAAGAGGGACCATGCTTTGATGTACTGATATAAGAAGAATTTTTTATGCCAGGTGTGGTGAAGTGTTCCTTTAGTGCCAGCACTAGGGAAGCAGACCCAGGCTTTCTGAGTTTACCTCCACCCTAGTGTACAAGGTGAGTTCCAGGATAGCTAGTGCTAACCAGTAACACACACACACACACACGTGCACAACCCTCAGAAAGATTTGATTTTTGTTTTTGTTTTTGTTTTCTTTTTTGAGACAGGGTTTCTCTGTGTATCCATGCTGTCCTGGAACTCTCTCTGTAGATCACATCCATCTACAGATAATTCTTTAGAGAATAAAAAAACCTCTATTACATAAGGTGAATTATGGAGAAAAACAATAATTTACTATTTATAACACTAACTTTCCTAGATAAACTTGTCTATATGTTTTCTATGGTTACTCTTAAACATTTTAAAAGTGTTTTTTCTGTCTTTATTGTAGTAGCTTTAAGAACATAAAACATAAAAATCATTCCGAGGGCCTTTCTCTCCCTCAGTGTGGTGGTGGCACACACCTTTAATCCCAGCACTTGGGAGGCAGAGGCAGGCAGATCACTGTGAGTTCGAGGCCAGCCTGGTCTACAGAGCAAGTCTAGGACAGCCAGAGCTGTTACACAGAGAAACCCTGTCTCAAAAAACCAAAAAAAAAAAAAAAAAACCAGAAAATCAAAACATAAGAAAACCTTATAGGTGGGTAATGTGGCTCAGTGGGTAATGTCTCCAGAACCCACACAAAGGGAGAACCTACTCTATGAAGCTGTCCTCTGACCTCCCCATGCATAGCATGGCTCCCACAACCATACATTGTGCAAACTTACCAATTGTGTGTGTGTGTAAGAGAGACTAGACTATGTGTATATGTGTGAAAAGTAAACACTTAGTGTTATAGATTTGTCTCTCTTTCTGTTATAATCACCCTAATCAAAAGCAACTTTAGGAGAGAAAGGCTTTATTTGGCTTACAATTCTAATTACAGTCTGTCATCTCAGCTCAAGCAGGTAGTCACATCACATCCACAGTCAAGGGCAAATAAAGAGTAAATACATCATTGCTTGCTTAATGCTTCTGCTCAACTAGCTTTCTTCACTCTTATTCAGTTCACAGCTCAGCGCACAAAATGGTGGGATCTGAAGGGCAAGCCATTCCTGCATCAACTAACAAAATCAAGACAAACCCACACAAACATGCGTAGCCTGATCTAGACAATGCCTCTCCTCTCAGATGATGCTCAGGGTAGCAAGCAGACATTTACAGCAACCCATCACATAGAGTACATACCAGCTGACATCGGAGACTAACCATTCTTGGACTAAGTAAGATTCTTTGAGAAAGAAAATTATAGAAATGAGTTAGTTTCAGGAAAAGTAATTCAGAGAGAGATTTAGTTTTGACAACAAAAAGCATAATACTGGGCCATTAACAGTAAAGTACATTTTAATGAGAGCTATCAGCCATATGTTTAGGTCAATTTTAATTCACAAACACAAGAACTTCATACTACAAATAATACCTAAAATGTGATTATAGGCCAAAAAATGGGAAACTATTTCCATGTTTGTGAGTAATGTTTCTTGTTAACTTATACAACGATCTTTTGATCTATTTTCTTCACTACAGATAACTGTATCATGTGCCACATGAATTCATCAACTTGACCACAGAAGCTAAGGATCCTTATGGAAGATATTTGTATCATCTACTTTGTATCCCTGAGTCCAAGGACAAATGGCTTGTGTTCTTTTTAGTGGTGTAGGGGGTAGTCCCACAAAAGGCACAGCAAAATTGGAATTCTCCACACATATTCCAAACTACTCAGATTATTTCTCTTTAGAAATCGGAATGTAATACATGAAGAAAATGAAAACAGTGAAGACAGAAGTTAGACACAGAGAAAGAAAAAAAGCAACAGGGGCCCTGAGGTAGCAAGGACACAAGTTAAGCTTTTCAGAAAAAAAAGTAAAGGGGTTAGTGTAACCCAACTTTTTAAATTATTCAGCTATAATTTATTGTTAACTATATTCATTTATAAAAAAATATAAACACTTAACTACCAAACCTACAAATGCCTACAACCCCTATGACCTAACCACTAAACCTATTGATAACTATTACAACTATTTTCATAACCTTTTAGAAGGATACAGTCTCTGGGGCAGGTCCTCAGTCGTCAGGACCACAGTCTCTGGGGTAGACCCTTTAATGCACTTAGCAGTCCCTTTTTCTGGAATATCTCAGATGTAGATTTGTCAGGGTAAATTGGCTATGGCAGTCTCACCTTAAATAAGGCTTGAGGCTTTCTTCTCTCTGGGAGATCCCAGCCGTCTATAGGCCAACTTATTTACTTCGTATCAGCAACTCTGCCGTTCTGCCTCAGATTTTAAAGCTGGCCACAGTTTCGTTCAGGCCATTATTTGGACAGGTCAAACCCCTCTAGGCAAAAGCCGAGCCACAGGGTTTGGTCCTTGGCCTTTTGCTGTCTTGCTGAGGCTTTCTCTGATCACCATCTTCTTTCTGCCTCAGGGAGATCAGGCCATCAGTCCACCAGCACTTTCTCCATCAGAGGACACAAACTACTCTTTGTCCTTTCTAGTGTGAGGACTCGCTAGCATTGGAGCTCTCTAGCATGGGGCTCTCTTGGCTCCATCCACTTGTCCTTAAATAGGATCTCTCCTTGTTCCACCTGCTTCAGCTTAATTTGGGCTCTGCCCACTTAGCAGCTGAAAACAATGCCAGGCCAAATACTTTGTTTTTAATCCATTAAGTCTTTCCTGTTTCACCTGGCTTCAACTTTGTTTTTTAGTCCATTAAGTCTTTCCTATTTTTTCCTGGCTTCAACCTTGTTTTTCCACAAGCTGATAAGCTAATTGCTCACAGCCAAGTTGATCTTCATGCCCCAAATTAAGAGAGTGTATCAGAAACCCCTAGATATTTACTAAATCTAATTTATATTAATCTAACTCCCTACATGTTAGAAACAATGTGAAGGATGAAACAACAGAATTACATCCATCTTAGATATGACAGGTGAAGTAGCAAGAAGAGCCACTTGTTCATAAATTTGGACAAATGAATGTGAGGGCTTTCCTTTGCAGGGAGGAACCCGAGGTCCTGATGAGGCTTCCAGGTAAAGATAGCGGCCATCAGTCGAACGCTCATGTCAGGGTTGTGTCATGATTGGCTGTCCTCCAAGCCCAGGGTTGTGGTGTGGCTTACTATCCTCCAAGCCAAGCAAACAGCATCTAGAGGAGTTTGTTTGCTCTTCAACCCTGCTGGGCTTGTTGGCTCCTTTCCCTCTCTCATGGGGAAGTTCAGGAGGGTCAGAAGACTGGCACGTGAACATGCAGAGTCTGCCTGAATTCTTCATGACCCCCATGGCCTTGGGGAGGGTCTGGAGTATATGAGGGGTTTGTGCTGGAGAGGGAGAGTGTCATCTGTGATCTGACACTGAAGTCCTCATCCCGGTCAGGTAAAGCTTTTCCATGTTTGACCTTTTGGGGAAGGAGTGTCCATACATCTGTAATGAACCCCTACCCCCCCCATTGATGCCCCGTTAGGAAGCCCAATAAACTTATTAGTTCCCCTCATTGGGCTTTAGTGAAATTGTGCCTTGGTTTGTGGCCAAGACCTTAGGAGGAGAGGCAGACATTGCTTATGTTTCCACTTGGGAAGGACTTTTAGCAACAGGTTGACATAATAACTTTTGGAAATAGCGAGGTAATGGGTTACTGCTGTTATTTTTTATTTCCATAGTGCTAAGTTTAAGAATTTATTTGAGTGAGGCTTTGTTACCATAGTGGAGGGGAGGAAAAATGATTTGCTCATGTCAAATATCCCTAACAATCACATTGTGTACTTTATTTTTATTTGTTTGTTTATATTTTTGGTTTTTTCGAGACAGGGTCTCTCTGTGTATCCTTGGCTGTTCTGGACTCACTTTGTAGACCAGACTGGCCTTGAACTCACAGAGATCCACCTGCCTCTACCTCCTGAGTGCTGGGATTAAAGGTGTGTGCCATCACTCCCGGCACATTGTGTACTTTATAACAGATGGATGAGCTAGCTTGCCTACGCAAAGGGGTGTTGGGAGGGGTTATATACAGAACCAGTGCAATTCTATGTAGTTAACCCTGGTAAGAGCTGAGGAATATTCCAGAATATCTAATGTCATGTATTACAGAAGGTCTGAACACTTGGAAGGTGTGGAAGGCTGTACTTTCATCCCTAAGCTGATATTATAATGAAGCCTTGTGTTTATCTCCTACATGAGCAAACTCAAACAGTGTCTACGGCGGAGCATATCTACAGTGTCCATTGGTATTAGTCAATGTGGAGTTATAGAGAGTGATACAAGCAGGGTGTAGTAAATGAAATCATTGCTGTGAATAAGACTGAATGAGAGAATAAACTGAAAAAAAGAGCAGAGAGTAGAATCCTGGGAAACACCAGTGTCTAAAATAGAGGTGAAAGAAAAAAAAAAAGAGCAGTAATGATGTTCTAACCTGAAGGATTGAACAAATAGAAAATTAGGTTGGGTGACATTTGCATTCTGTTCTTCGACTGAGACAGATGTTTCAGAATGACATAGGACAAATTTTTCTGTCATAGGTGAATACTTGCTCATTGTAAAATAGACAAAAGTTCAGGAACCTAGTGGCAGCTAGAGGTCGCTGGGGGTGAGGTGCCATCTTCTTCAGTGGTATTCCTACTGGAAAGGAGTAACCTCCCACACACAGCCTTGCAAGCAACCCTAAATTCAAAATTCAGTGACACACACACACACACACTTAATGTGAAAGTTAGAGGGAACTCCTTGGGAAGAAGAATTGCCCCAGAGGGAGGAGAAATCAGGGAATGACACAGGGTAATGTCTAAATGACTAAAACTTACTATACACACGTATGAAACTGTCAGTTATGAATAAACAAATCAAAATAAAACATTCATTTAAGGAATCAGGAAAAAAGGTGGACTTCCCATTTTCAATTAGATGAGAGAACATCTAGGAAAAAAAACCTCACTGATAATTATGTTTGGAAGTCAATGAAGAACTAAAGTGACTGATGATCACTAAAACTGAAGAGTCCTTATTTCTGTAGCCAGTTTAAAGCACATGCCATTACTCCCAGCTCTACACAGGCAAAGGGAGCAGATCTCTGTGAGCTCGGGGCCAGCCTGGTCTAGATCGTGAATTTCGGGCCAGCCAGAGCTACAGAGTGAGACCCGGTCACAAAGAAAACAAAAACAAAACAAGCGAGGCATGGTGGTGCAAGTCTTTAATACTAGTCCTTGGGAGGTAGCAGCAGGCAGATCTCTGTGAGTTCAAGGCCAGTTAGGTCTACAAAGTGAGTCCACAGTCATGGATACATAGAGAAAATTTGTCTCAAAAAAAAAAACCCCAAACCAAACCAACACAAAACTTGCAACTTGTTTTCCTCAACTCTATAGTGATGAAAGAAAATTATTTTCAGTGAATTGTGCCAAAGCTATTCATAATAAAAACACAAAACATCTGTGTTTTTGGTCCAGTTATGAGATAATTTCAGAAAATTTCCTGGCACCTCAAGTGTAATGTGTCATGGATTTCATCTGAGTTACTTTCTCTCCAGACATTGAGGCTATAATTCACAAATGAAGCAACTAAACCTCTTCCAAGTTGTACTATGGACCCACAAGAGCCCAACTACTGTCCTAGGAGTTCCCCACTCCTACCCTATCTGCCAACTCTCTCCTCTTGTTGATGCAAAAACAAAGCTCCCACCTCAATGAAAGTAAAGACCTAATTTGTTCTGTAGCCAAATATCAATGACCAAAACCCAGGAAAATAGATTCGGGTTGCCCCAAATACCATCATCCAACAGGAGCATTTTCATAAAGTTCTGAATCAAATTATCTTGATTTGGATCATTGGAAGTTGGGAATCTGATGACACATTTCAAAAAAGGTCAAAAGGATGTTAGGTCAGCCACAGAGTTGACAACAAATAGTTACTTGGGAGCAAAAGATAACCAAGACAATTTGATTCTGGAACTGCAACATTCCAATTCCCTTTAACCAAGAAGTTCCCTATAGCAACAAAGCAAAGAAAGTCATAAATCCAGGTATTTTAAACATGTATTAGTGGCAGGTGTGGTGGGGAACACCTTTAATCCCAGCACTAGGGAGGCAGATCTCTGTGAGTTCAAGGCTAACCTGGTCTAAAAAATGAGTCTAGGACATCCAGGGATACACAGAAAAACCCTGTCTTGAAAAATCAAAAAAGAAAAAAAAAGTATTAGTGCAGTGGTTCTCACCTTCCTAATATTGTGACCCTTTCATACAGTTCCTCATGTTGTGGTTACCACCAACCACAAAATTATTTTTGATGCTACTTCATAACTGTAATTTTACTACTGTTATGAATTGTAATATAAGTATCTGTTTTCTTTCTTTTTTTTTTTAGTATCTGTTTTCTAATGGTTTTAGGTGACCCCTGTGAAAGGATTGTTCCACGTAGAGGTTAAGAACTGCTACATTATTGCCTGGCGGCCGTGGTAGCCCACACCTTTAATCCCAGCACTCAGGAAGGCAGAGGCAGGCAGATCTCTGTGAGTTCAAAGCTAGCCTGTTCTACAAAGTGAGTCCAGGACAGTCAAGAATACACAGAGACACCCTGTCTCAAAAAACCTAAACAAAACAAAACAAAAGAACTGCTACATTAGTGGAAACATCAGGTAGTAGGTTGGTTACAGCAAAACCAGATATTTCTGTTATGGGCCTCAGGTGCTGTGTGATAGTGATCACCTTTGATTCCATTGGAAGTTAGGAATCTGATGACACATTCTAAAAAAGATCACAAGGATGACAACAAATGGCCAGGAAGCAAAAGATAACCAAGATAATTTAATTCTGAACCTGCAACTTTCCAGTTCACCTTAACCCAGTTCCTTCCAATCAGTCAGTTTTATAGAGTCCTTAACACAGACATGGCTTCCTCCCCTTCCAACTCCAATCCACACAAGCTGACATTGCTCATGAGAACAATAACCTGAAATTATTTTTGCTTCCTGCTTCATTGGCAACAGAGAAATCTTGGGTAAAAATAGACTAACCTGGATCTTTGAAGAAACACACGTTAGCTTTTGCCTTACAATTACTTGGCACTTCCGATATGATGAATTGGTTCTATGAGCCTCAATTACCCATTATGTACAAGGCACCAATCTAGTAGGTGGAGACACATTTATGAGAGGGTGGAGTAGGGGAAGAGTCCAACTTACTCAAAATTGTCAGTGAGGAAAAACAATTGGTATGTGGGGGGTAGCAGAAGGAATCTTGTGAATAAGGGACTACTCCGCAGTTAAACGAACTAAAGGCGGTAATTCCGCAGAGTGACTGCCATTAAGGTCCTCAGGCCGGGGAAGGTAGAAGCAAGATGCTGATTCGTGTTATAGATCGGGGGAGGGGGGCTCAAGGAGGCAGAAGTGAGGGACAAGTTCACTTTTTAAAAAGCAGAAGAGAATGGAACAAAAACACACACTGAGAGGCGCCAAGGAGCTTCCCCGATTCTCTCCAGGTTACCAGCCAGGGAAAAGGAACCTGGCTGCGCCTGCGCAGCTGTGCGGCCCACCTGCGTGGAGGCCGGGGACGGGGTTTGCGCCGTCCAGCTGGAGCTGGGCCGGGCTTCTCGCTCGGCCCCGCCCATCCAGCGGTTCGCGTCCGGATTGGCTCGAGTGGGGGCGTGGCCCGGGGCCCGGAAGTGGGGCTGACGTGTCAGGGCCGCGCTCGGAATTGTGGGCGACTCGGCTAATGGCGTCGGCGAGTCTGGGCAGCTGGAGAGGGCATCGCTGAAGCTTCTGGCCAGCTCGGCCGGTGACGCCCGCCGTGGCCGGTCCCCACGGTAGCGGCAGGGACCTGCCGGTCTGGTGGGCTTCTGGGCCGGCGCTGGCGAAGCCTGGCAGGGCGGCGCGGCTGCGGGCAGATTTCGGCGAGCGGCCGTCGGCGGTGCGGGGCGGCGGGGGTGAGCTCGGGCACGCCTCGGGGGCGCAGCCCAGGCCCGGCCGTGCGCCCGCGGAGCCCGGTGCTCCGTCTCGCTGCCCGAGGAGCTGACAGTGCCAGCTTGATAGTGCCGTTCACTCTCTGATCGGCTAGGACCAGGGGGTGGGGGGGACCATGTCCGGCACCAACAGCCCCGAGGCTGTGAAGAAGCTGCTTGAGAATATGCAGAGCGACTTGCGGGCCTTGTCACTAGAATGCAAGAAGAAATTCCCACCTGTCAAGGAGGTATGTTTCAGACGACGTCAGGGGAGACGTCGGGAGCACTCCCTGGTCATATGTAGACCCGTTCCTTGATTCCCCTAGCCCTGTCCTAATTTTCATTCCGCCAGTAGGTTTGAGCTGGTGATTGTTCCACAAATGCTGTTTGTAGATTCCTTTGAGAGTTCTAAGGAAATTTGATTTCTTCCATTCCCTTGCCATGTTTATTTCGGAATGAAGTTCCCGGAGTGAGCCAATCCAGTAAATTGAGTCAGGTTTATTGCTTTTAAAAATGAGTGTCCACTACTGTAGCGCAATCCTTACTCCATACGTACTTGTACTTAGTGTATGTATATCACTCGGAAACATTTCCTTCTTGGCTGTGTTATTTAGCTGAGCTCTCAATCTCATAGTTTTAATAGACTAGAGCTCCTAATTTACAGCAAATGGTCAAGGCCTACACTAATTATGCTAAACCTTCTACAAGCAGTACTCCAGGGGGACACTTTGCAAAACCAGTGCACCTGAATCTAATAGCTTCTTGGGTTTATGAGGTTTGTTTGTTTTTAGCTTCAGAATAGGGTGAAAATGTAATTTTATAAGATTGTGAGAGGCCAGGTATGGTGGTCAAACTTTTAGTACTAGCACTCAGGGGCAGGCGAATCTCTGATTAGTGAGTGGACACCAGGACAATGAGGGTTACATAAAGAGACCTTGCCTCAGACCAAAGTGATGATGATGGCCAATAGGAAAAGTGTTAATAAAGAAGCGTAACTTAATGTATGTTAATAAAAATTTCCAGATACTGAATTGAAAATTTTAGTTCAATTACTATTTAATTCAGTCATCCCTGACTTTTTTCCCTTTAGATTCCATTTTTGTTGAAATATTTTGTAAAATGTGCCCTTTCATGTTTTTAAAAATAATGTAGTTCAGGGAGCTGGAGAGACGGCTCAGTGGTCTAAGAGCACTTGCTGATCTTGCAGAGGTCCCAGGTTTAATTCTCAGCACCCACATGGTGGCTCACAACCATGTGTTATTCCAGTTTCAAGGGATCCGACCTCCTCTCCTGGTCTCCAGCACCACCAGGCAGCCACGTGGTGCACAAATAGACATACAGGTAAACACCCATACACATATAACAAAAATGAACAAGTCTCAAAAATTAAAAAAATAATGTAAAGATATGTAAAAATATTTAATTTTATTTCCTAATTAATATAGGTTAGTATACCTGCAATTTAATATACTGTTACCAAGTGATTTCATATTTTTCCACTTAAAACTGTATTTGTCCTTATAGTAAAAGGTTTCATAACTAGAACTTGACCGGTAAAGTTTAGAATTTAGATTTCTAAGGAATCTTTTCCTGTAAGTGCTTTGCGTCTACCTGTTTTCAGGCAATTCTAGTTTCTTTAAAGACCTGCTATCCAGGACGGAGACCAGAGGTGTGTCACTCTGAGGAAGACGCTCTGATTGATTTCAGATAACCACTAATTTGCTTTGGTATTGATTATCTTTGTTGTCTCTCTATCATCTGTTGAAAGTTAGAGTGATTGTAACTAAGGTGTTTAACCAGGTATGATGGGTCACACCTGTAATTCCAGCACCTAGAAAGATGAGGCACGAGTTTGAGGCCAGCCTGGGAGCTGGAGTGAGATCCTGTTGAAACATCCCCACCCCTGCACTCGTACATACACAGATAGCGTGAGGTCCTGTTCAGACATATCCACTCCTACATACACACGCACACCCACACACACCCGAGAGAGGAGATTACTTTTTATTGTAAAGTAATTGTAAAAAAAAAAAAAAGTTTAGAAAACATTAAATCCTACTGTTATTTCAGCAATAATTTATAGAACTGTGGCTGTTCCCAGTTCTAGTAAATCATGTTAAGAGCTGTGGCTCCTCTGTATGGTAGACCTCTGTGGGTTAACCTGAGAATTTCATTGCTACCTTTTGTGGGTTTTATTTTATTTTTATTTTTTGGTTTTTTGAGACAGGGTTTCTCTGTGAATCTCTGGCTGTCCTGGACTCACTTTGTAGACCAGGCTGGTCTCTAACTCACGGAGATCCGCCTGCCTCTGCCTCCCGAGTGCTGGGATTAAAGGCATGTGCCCCCAGTCCCAGCATATGGTATTTTTATTGGGGGAAAAACCCACTCTTCCAACAGGTAACTTACAGAGTTGCACCTGTTTTAGAATTCACTCCACTCCTAATCCTGGTGCTTACATTAAAGCTCATTTGTTTCTACTTAATCGCTAGCCAGATAGCTACTTAGTAATTCCTTCTAGACTTTGCAGGGATGGCAAGAATCTACCTTCCTTCCTTCCTTGCTTCCTTCCTTCCTTCTTTCCTTCCTTCCTTCCTTTTTTGGTTATTTCGAGACGAGACAGGGTTTCTCTGTGAAGCACTGGCTATCCTGAAACTAACCCTATAGACCAGGCTGGACTTGATCTTACAAAGGCCCGCCTGCCTCTGCTTCCCCAGTGCTGGGATTAATGGCGAGCACCACCATGCTCAGCCATTAAAGACAGCTGTGAACTGCTGTATGGGTGCTGGGATTTGAACCCTGGTCCTTTGGAAGAACAACCAGTGCTCTTAACTGCTGAGCCATCTCTCCAGTCCCAGTAAGAATCATTCCTGTGACTGTCTCCAATATACGATCTTGTATGTGGTGCGTGCTTGAGAAGGATTTGCTGAGTGGAAGGTTCCTTACTTGTGGCTGGGCAGATGACTTAGTCATTAAGAGCACTGGCTGCTCTTCCAAAGGACCAGTTTTGATTCCCATCACCCCATGATGGCTCTAAACTCTCTGCAACTCGAATTCAGGGGGACCCGATGCCCTCCTGGCCTTCACTGGTACCAGGTACATGAGATGCACATACAGGAAGATTCATATTGTCAGGCCTGCTGAAAAGCACTTTTACTAGGGAGCCATTTTGCAGACCCCATCTCTCTCTTTTGCTATCACAGAATCAGCAAAGCATAAGTCACAAATAGTGTCTCCAGGCTGCATACTTTGAACAGTTTTGTTACTCATTGGCCCCCTGGCAGAGGTTCTTGCCTAAATCATAGGTTCCTGTGTCAGAGTTTTCCAGTGCAGAGTTTTTGTTCTGTGTTAATTGGCTGCTAAAGACCTGGTGACAGATGCCTTCTATTACCACAGCAGGGTTCTCTGTTTCTTCTCTTTGGGATCTGAGGCTAAGGTTCCTGGCTCTCTGGGTGGATTCAGACCTCATTTTCAGGACTGTTTCACAGTGGAGAATGGAGGCTGGATAGTCCAGCCATGCTTAGTTGTAAGCTGTTTTAATATGGTATTTTATAATGTACTGTTATTATTTACCCCTTGATGAGTGTTCTTTCTCCCATAAGTATAATAGAATAAATTCATGCTTTATATATTGAAATACATAAGAATAGACACAAAGGCCAGGTGTGGTGGTACCAGGCCTTTAATCCCAGCATTCGGGAGGCAGAGGCAGAGAGAGGCAGGTGGATCTCTGTGAGTTGAAGGCCAGCCTTCTACAGAGTGACTTCCACGAAGCCAGGACTACACAGAGAAACCCTGTCTTGAAAAAACAAAAAAAAAAAAAAGACACAAATACATAAGTATTTACATCGTATTGATTACTTCATGGCAATGTAATTTGGTAACACATATAAAAAACACTATGACTTAAAATCATCTTGAGTCTTTTTTCTCTCCCTCCTGTGAGATAACTTATTTTAATCATGTACAAAGTAGGTTGTGCTAATAAAGTCTAGAGTAGCTTATATTAGTCTCTTTGCTTTTTTAGGTTTTTTGAGACAGGGTTTCTCTGTGTATCCTTCCCTGTCCTGGACTCACTTTGTAGGCCAGGCTGGCCTTGGACTCACAGAGATCCGCTTGCTTCTGCCTCCCTAGTGCTGGGGTTAAAGGCCTGAGCCACCGTGCCCGGCATTATATTTGTCTCAGATGTAAAACATGGCAAAATAAAAAGAAAATATCTTTATTTTCTTGAAGTTAACTTGATTGAATAAAATATAATCTTTTTAAAAAAAGATTTATTTATTTATTATTATGTATACAGTGTACAGAATTGAAGTATGAATGCCTGCAGGCCAGAAGAGGGCACCAGATTTCATTATAGATGGTTGTGAGCCACCATGTCATTGCTGGGAATTGAACTCAGGACCTCTGGAAGAGCAGCAAGTGCTCTTAACCTCTGAGCCATCTCTCCAGCCCCCAGTCTTTACAACAGTGTAGGAAACGTTGCATCTTTTAGCATACCACTTTAAATGTTTTATAGCTAGGCATACCTAGAACCTAGCACTTAGAAGGCTGAGGCAGGAGGATCTCAAAGTTCCATATCGGACTGAGCTACATAACAAGACTCCATCTCAGAAGAGAAAGAAGCCAGGTGTAGTATGACCCACAACACTTGGGAGGCAGAGGAAGTCAGGTCTCTGAGTTTGAGGCCAGCCTGATGTACATAGTTTCAGAGTGGCTTGGGCTGCATATCAGGATAATGTCTCAAAGGGAAAAAAAAAAGAATAAAATCAATACTTAATTTTCTATGAGGAGTATCAGAGAAGCTCAGTAAGATAGTAAAGCTGGAATGTGGAGGGGCTGGATGTGACTCCCGTGCACCCATCTCTGTGCCCTTCTTTTCCTCATAATAGCATTCTACAAATGCCTTGCTATTCCATCATCTGTGTATGTCATCACTTATAGCTATTGACCATCCTTTCACCCTTGAAGTGTTGTCATTTTGATTTTTGTAGCACACCGTTCATTCGTGTGTCTCCTCTCTCAGGAGTCCTGTTCTTTATGTGTGACTATACCCTGGTTTGCCTTCAAAGCTTTCTTGATTCTCTTCCTTGTACACCACCTACTCCCCTTGCCTGGTCCTAAGCCTGATGCCAGTGCCTTTATCTGTGCCATCCGCTCTGGTTTCCATCAGCTTGTGTAACACCTCTACCAGAATGTCTGTCTCCACATAGTTTAGATAGAACCTCTTGACATTGGACTGTGCTCTGCTAGAACAGCTCTGGCTCCCTGTTCCTTTGTCTTGTTCTTGTTAGCACATCACTGTTGCTTATTTATACTCCTGTCTTTTCTCTCTTACTGCTTCTTGGAGTTTCTGGTTCCCCCCATTTTCTCATATATTACCCTATACCAGTTTTAAAATTATGCCTCACTTTTGGTGTATATCAATGATGTAAGTAAATTGGCACACTTAGCACTCAGAAACTCTTGATTGCTACCATGTGATTATTAAATTTCTTAGGATAGCATTCATAGCTGCATGATTCTGCTAACCTCTCTGGCTTCCTCATCCTTACCCACTTCTTTATCTAGGCAGTGATTGTGTGTTCATCTTCAAAGTGCCCCTACTTTCACCTTTCATGCTGAGGATTCTGAGGTCCCCTTCACTAGTTTGGAATTGGCTCCTTCTCCCTCTTCCCCTCCTTTAGAGTTCAGTCTTGTGTTAATTAGCACCCCAAGTGTATCTCAACTCATTTATCATGAACTAAAAAATTCACAGGTAATTTTCTGATTTCATTCATTAATCCATTCATGAAATAATTTTTGAATACTTAACTGTATGCCAACTGAAAGCTGTCTATTGAATAAAAGTTCTGCCCAGGCTCATGGGCTTTCTATCTAGTGCACTCTCCTCTGGTTAAAACAATAATTAAATCCAAAAAAACCAACCAACCAAAGCAAACCAAACAAACAAAACAAACAAACACTCTGTTAAGCTTATTGCATAAGCTATTTCCTTTAACTTTTACATTTTACCTTCTGTTGTACTTTTGAGTTTCCCCTCCTTTTATTAATAAATCCTAAAGGACCCTTACTGCATCTTATCTACCTTTCTAGCCACTGTCGCATAAAACTGTATGCCCAGGAATTGTTAGCTAGATCCTTTCTCGCAGGTGGGCATTTTAAGGAAAGGATGGGAAAGAGAAAGGCATGCCATACGGATGTTTTCAGCCATCTACATGCATCCTGCATTCCAGCCTTCCATTCCACTTAATAAAGACAGTTTATTTCTTAGAAAACGTGGGTTTGGAATAAGATGTCATATGTGGTTTTTGGGGCTGTAATTGTAGAATAATTGAATGTTATGGAAGAATATTTTACTGGTTTCAATGTAGTAGTTGTGCTATGAGTATATTGTCCTTTAAAGGACATTCTGTGTGTCTTCAGTCCCCCAAGTGTGTGTTTGACTTTCGACCTTAGCATTTACCTAACATGTAAAACAACTTCCACATACTTCCTTTGGGTCTTATGAATACATTATATTATCTAAGTTGAAAGTAATTTAAATTTCACATTGTTTCTTTAATTTTCATTTCACTGCTGTGTTCTATGAATAATTTGGAATTTTGAAAATTTTGTTTTAATTTTAAATTATTTTTTTCATGTGGTGCAAACGATATATTAAAAGCAGAAGCATGAGTTTGTTTTTTAAAGGAAGCAACATTTAATGCCACTTGTGTTGTTTTAAACAATCTCATATACCCCAGGCTAGCCTTGAACTTATGATGTGGGTGAAACTGGTCTTGAATTCCTGAACCTCCTGCTTCTATCACCCGCCTGTTGAGATTATAGACATGTGCCACCATGCCTGATGTACAAATATTAAAAAAAGATCTGGAGTAGTCCTAGTAATGGGCATGTTCATTCCTTCTGTACCATACATTGTTTTCCTTCCTTCATGTAGTCCACATTCTTCACCTCACACCCTCTGGATTTGATGAACTAATTTAATTCCGCCTACGGAGTGCTTTGGATGGTTTAATCTAGTTTGCACAACCTCCACCTTGGGGCTGGGGAGACGGCTCATTTGTTAAGAGCACTTGTTGCTCTCATAGGGAACTCAGGTTTGATTCACAGCACCCCATAGTAGTTCACAGCCATCCATGACTCCAGAGTACCCAACACCCTCTTCTGACTTCTGTAGGTGTTAAGCATGCTCGTGGCGCACATATATAAATGCAGGCAGAATTGTCATACACATTTAAAAAGAAATTCTACTTCTCTCCTCTGCTTCACAACACAGTGCTAGTGCACACTTCTAGTTATAAATGAATAAATAAATAACTCTGCTGTCTTTCTAGACAGTGTCACAGGAATTCCAAGATGTTGAATAGCTGCAGCTATTTTTGTTACCAAGACTGGAGGCAGCTTGAGGATGAACCTATCATGCAGCAGGCCCGAACCAAGAAGAGAGTGACAGAAATAAAAATACACTGTAGCTCTAGTAGCTTGTGAATCTGTGGGTCAGCGTTCTTGGGATTTTTCTTTTAGTGAGGCTCTTCTAGGTGTGTTTGAATTTTTATACTATGTTGACTTTCAGTTTACAAACCTTTATTATGTAGCTACTTATTTAAAAGGAGGTGTGATAAACATTAATGATGTCAGGGCTTATAAAAAAACAGATACAGTACGATTGAATGAGTAAAGCATCCCCAGTGAAAAACTGGGCAGTATCAAAGGTGCGAAGCCCCTTAATTGTCACATAAACGATGTGTGTCGCTGATGAGGCTGAAACAGTGCTCACACCAACAGAACCCGCTTCACGGCTCTGAAGGGTCCTCATGCTGTTGGCAGTGTTTGAACCTCAGTGGAGCATTGGCACATAAAGCTGTGTGGTTTGGGGTTGTGTCTGTGAGTATGTAGACTCTGACATTTTAAAAACTATAAAGAGTTTTTTCTTTGACCCTTCTTGTTCTTTTTTGTTTCCCATGTCAGTGCTGGAAATTAAGCCTAGGCTTCCTGCATGATAGGAAGTACTCTACAACTAAACTACACCTCCAGCCTAAAAATGTGTTCTTCATTGTGTCTATATATACTTAAGCTTGTCAGTGACTCAGCAGTTCCAGTAAGTTTCTCCTTTTAGAAGATTTCCTTACACTGCTTAATTTTGAGAAACATTTTCATTTATTCGTTCTTTCATTCACTTGCAATGTTTTGTATTGAACCCAAGACCTTATGTCTGCTAGGCAGCAGCACACTACCACCCACCAGCATCCTCAGCCCATAACTGTGGTAGGAGTTTATTAAAACCAATATGAGAATGTTTTTGTTTAATCCCAGGTGGGCTGCTTAAGACACAGGTATAGAGAATTAACGGTCTCAAGAGGTAGCAGGGGCGTGGCTTAACCAGCTGAGCAAGTTTAACTTTGAGGTCTTGGGAGAGAGGGATAAAAAGCCAGAGCCCCAAGGAGAAGGGGGCTACAAAGAAATAGGAGAAAGGGCTCTACAAAGGGGGGGGGGAAGCCAGAGCCCTGAGAAGGGGTCTCTACAAAGGAGGAAATAAAAAGCCAGAGCCCCAAGTAGAAGGGGGCTACAAAGAGAAAAGAGAGAAGGAGCTCCACAAAGAAGTAAAAGAGAATGGGCTTTACAAAGAAGTAAGAGTAACGAGGCTCTACAGAGAAGTAGGAGAAAAGGCTCTACAAAGAAGAGAAAGGGCTACAAGGTAAAAAGCAGTTGCTGCCCTCCCAGTTGCTGGTGCTCCCCCAAACTGCTGCTTGTTCTTCCTGCTGCTGTCTCCTGGTTTGCTGGACTTCTACTGAGACTGGCATTACCCCAAAGAACCCTACGACCCTGATCAGCAGGAAGTGGTAGCTGAAAGAGAACTCCATCCTTTTTTCCCTCTAAACTTTCTTTCCCACCTAGGGTTGAGGGTTGGAAGGAGCGGGGTTTGGATTGGAATCATAAGGTATTAAGAATAGTAAAATAAGTAGTGTATGATATAATAATAAAAGCCACCTTGCTGCACATAATTCTGAGAAATGCCAGTGGGGTGGAGGCAAGCGACCCAGTTGGGGCCTTGAATGACTGGAGGACATGACAGGTGGAGAAAATAAGTCTGAGCTGAAGTATGGAAGCGAGAGAAAACCCTAAGATGTGTTAATGAAATAGAGTGTGATTATGACCAGTGTTTGCGGGATACAGAAGAAAGCTAGCATCCATCAGGGACCTGATGGGCAATGCTGCTGTTCAGAAATAAACAAAGATGTGAGCAAGATGAACCAGGGGTCACTGGCTAAGGTGCTGGTTGACCAGAGTCGAGGGAGATGCTGGCAGCTCTCTGTGTGTCTTGAGTTTAAGTATAAACACTCGGGTTGATAAGTCCTGCTGTTTAGGACATGGATCAAGAACAAAGGTATAAGTTAGGATTTTTAAGCATTTTGAAAGTTGTTAATATCATAAAATTATGGGGATGGGTCAGGAAGAGTTTTTGGAGTGAGAATGAGGCCAAGGCCCTTGGGAGGTGTGGAGGCAGGAACCAGAAAAGTGCAGCGAGTAAGAGACGCTCACCTAAATGAAAGGAGTGTTAGTATGCAGGGTGTGAAAGGCCTCTTTCTCCCTTCTCATAAGTGCCTTCAGACACACACCCATAGAATCTCTTCAGGTCTTCAGAACTGGCAACTTTTCCCTCGCCTCTTACTCAACTCAGGAGAAAAATTATCCATGATTACGTTGTTATATACAATGACTGGTCATCTATTTAAGGTTTTTTTTAAGATTTATTTATTTATGTATATGAGTACACCTGTAGCCAGAAGAGGGCGTCAGATCACATTGTGGATGGTTGTGAGCCACCATATGGTTTCTGGGAATTGAACTCAGGACCTTTGGAAGAGCAGCTAGTGCTCTTAACCACTGAGCCATCTGTCCAGCCCCTAAGGTTGTTTTTTTTAATTATGAAAGATTTGAATACTTTTATGTGTGTGGATGTTTTGCCTGCATGTCTGTCTGGGCATCATGTGTATGCATTTCCAAAGAGGCCAGAAGAGACTGTTGTATCCCCTAAACCTGGAGTTACAGGCTTTGTTGAACCCAGGTCCTCTGAAAGAGTAACCGGTGTTCTTAACTGCTGAGCCATTTCTCCAGTCCTAATTTCTGTTGTTTTGTTTTGAACAAGTGTCTGACTTACAGCCTAACCTAGCTCAGAGTTGGCGTGTGTCCTGCCCCAGTTTATCAGCTTAGTGAGTACAGGGGTGGTCACCAGTGCCAGCAGAAGATGCTTCCCTCACACCTCTAAGCCTTTGTGGGTAGATAGAGATATGTCTCTGAAGGCCTCATTTTCCACAGGAGTCTCTAAACTGTAGGCTATGCTAGGGTTGATATGGCGTGAAGTAAGATTACAGCTGAGGTCAGGGGACCTTGATATATGTGTTTTGCAAATATGTTTAGTAAAATTTTATATTAACCCATGTCATCAGTAAGAATAGTAATTCCAAGTACTTTGTTTGGGTAATTTAGTTGTAAAAAAAATGGGGAATGATGAAGTAGGTCTAATATCTAAGGCAGCAAATAAATAAATGTGATTTCCCTCTCTTTGTGTGTGTGTTGTGTTCATGTGCGCTCATGACCTGAATTCAGATTACACCACCACTTTGGGTGGCTCAAAAGCATGTGTAACTCCAGCTCCAGGTGACCCAATGCTTCCTCTGACTTCTGTAGCTCCCCAGAAACACACACACACACACACACACACACACACACACACACACATAAATTAAAAATCTTTAAAAGATAGAAAGGAAAAAGTAGAGCCCCTAGTAGTTCATGACAGTAATTTTGGCGAGAGGGGAGATGTGTGCAAAGAGGAGAACAACCTCCCTCTTCTTGCATTATTGTTGTTTGTTTTATTTTCTGAATATATAAATCTGCAGTGTTCAGGCATTCCAGGTGTGGTTTAGGGCAGAAAGAGGAAGGCATCAGACAAAGTGCAGTCCGCATGTTAAGTGATGCAAACGATTGCATTTTGTTACTTTTTTATGCTCTTGCCACTACTGGACTTCCAATGTTCTCAAAGATGATAGTGACTATTTGTGCTTTTAATTTTGTGTTTATTTTCCACACCATAATTCATGTTATACTAAGTTTTATTTCTAATTATTTTTGTTCCTACAGGCTGCTGAATCAGGAATAATAAAAGTTAAAACAATAGCTGCAAGAAACACGGAAATTTTGGCAGGTAAATTTTTTGCATATGAATTCAATTATTAGTGAAAATTTTACTAATAGTTAAATAGACCCTTAAAATACAGCCATCAGTGGGTTTCTTGGAGCGTCTGTTTACTGCACTCTAATGTGTTATTCATGGCATAGAACATGTGTTTTCCAGAGGTGAAAGCTATAATGTTTCTCGAACCTTGGAATCTAGGGTTCTCTTACTCCCTTTGCTTTCTCCTCCGTCCACTACTCAGATGACATTTTTCCCATGATGAGTGTCTCTTCCTATATTTGCACTGTGCTGACTGACAAGCTGGCTCTTTGCATGTCTTTAGTGTAAGTAGACGTTTATAAAGTGGTGCTATGTGTAAGGCGTGATGTGCATTTTCAGTTCTGGAACCCGGGCCATGGTCATGAGATTGAAAAACAAGAAAACAAAGCAGTTTGCTTTTTTTGTGTTTTCAAACCTTTTTTGGACAGAGTTTTCAGGAGGGATTTTCAAGGGCTTCTCTTTGACATGGCTTTTCTTCTGCATGTGCTCTTTTGTCTTCTTTGGTCCCTTCTGTCCTTCAGCAGTAATGAGCATGGATGAATGAGGTGGGAACTGAAAGTCTTACAGGACAATGTTATTTTTCCTTCTTGGCTCAGCACATTAAGATGCAGAGCTCAGGCCCGCTTAAGCAGCAGGGTCAATTGAACCAGGGGTGTTTGCAGTGTGCCACCATGGTGTTTCAGGGTTTCCACACTAGCTACTTCCCAAGTGCGTTGTACCCAGCCACTGCGTACTTCCTGATGCCTGCTGCATTCCAGTTCCATCAGCCTTCCACATCAGCTCCTACAGGACGAAGGCAGTCTTGACTGCACAGTTGAAATATGACAGTCTGTGACAATAAAACTGGAAATTTAAAAAGTTAAGAATTCCTAATTTACACATGTCATCCCATTTCAAAATGAAATAAAGACCTTGGACAAGAGTGGATCTCCTTTAGACTTCTCAGCTTGACTGGAAATTTGCCATTAAGGTTAGTTTTCCTGAGTTGTATCTTTCTCCCATAGCTACTTCCTTGTTACTGAAGAGTTTATCAGAAACACCATAGTTTTGTGACACTTTACACAGCAGGGAATGATGCTCTCTCTGTGTGTGGAGGAGGGTGTGGACGGTAAAAGCAAAGGTATGTGTTTGGGACTAAAAGTGGGCAAGTAGGTTTTGGGACCTGCATGTTGGGTGGGCTCCCTGCTGGGCCTCTGTGAGGGAGTGCATGCTTAAAGCTAATTATGGCCTGGACTTTTAAACTTGGAGACTTACTACAGTTGAATCAGATTGTCATTGTAAACTATTTACTTTTGTTGATTATAACAACAAATACTTAATTATTCTTCAATAATAGTTTTCATTGGTCTTGTAGTTGGTAGAAGATCTTCAGAGAATCACTATGTATTCTAGTGTTGTATACAGAGTGGAGTATCTAATTAGTTAAGCTGAAGGAAGAATAAGAAGTTAGAGGGGTTGAGCTGGCTGAGTGGGTAAAGGTGCCTTCCCCAAGCGTGAGGGCATGGGGCTGATTCCCGAGACCACATGATGAAAGGAAATGACCAACTATTGCAGTTATTCTCTGACTTCCTGGTGCGTGTTGTGGCCCAGGTACACCCCTCCACACACAGAATTGTAAATAAATTAGCGCAGTGTAAAATTTAAAGAATAAGAATGCAATATGTTCCTGAATTACTGATTTCATTGTAATATGGTAGCCGTATTTCATGTCACAGATCTTTATACATTAATCTCCATATTTTCCAGGGCCATTTACTTAAGGAGGTAGATTAGCATTTAGCCTTGCCCTGAGCATTGATAGCAGGTGCTCCCTGCAGATACAGACTTCCTTCATATCTTGTCACTTTGAAAACCAAAGGCTCTTACAAGAGTTTAAATTGGTCAGTATATAGTTTCTAAATTGCCTACTTAGTTCAGAATTTAGTTAATACTGAGAATATTTTTAATATTTTAATTCCCTTGGAAGCTTTTATTTCTTTATAAACCTTGAGATTATGGGATACTAATTTTGTCCTATAATAAATGTCAAAGATCCCAAACAATTGAGAGCACTCCGTGAACCAGGATGTTGAATTCTTTGGTCTCTGTTTGAAGAGTTACGATGACAGAATGTTTGATTCAGATCATCACCTCCTTTGTGATATTCGGCACCCTTTCTAGTCGGCTGTAGTCTCTTGTCTTCAAGGGAAGGTGACTCGCCCTTGAGGACCGATCAGCCTTTGCCTTACCCCTGCTCCTTCCTAAGCATCCTCGTTTAATGTGTGCTGCTTTCTCTTCTCACTGCTGACATGAGTGGAGATGCTATGCCAGGTAATGTCAGCCCTGATCACATGTGTAAATCCTTTTCTCCTCCTCCTCCTCCTCAGAACACCAAGAATGAGAGAGAGCAGTGGAGAGTTTTTCAGTTATAAAGCCAGGTGCCTTAATCTTACACTTGACTACTGTATGTTACAGATTATTGATTATTTTAGATTACCAGCTCCTAGAAATCGAGAAGGCATGTGTAACTTAATTATATGTTCTGCTTTTTAATGCATAGTTTTAGCAGGGGAATCTACGAAGTTGTAATATCTTTAAAAGTTAGATACTTAACTCTTACTCCACACTTAATGATTACACCTACCATGGCTGCTTTCAACTGTCAGTAAATATGTAACAGCTTAGTCATCATCTGTGATTTGTTGTTTTCTCATAGTTCTTCCTTTTCTATCTATTTAGCCTTAATAACTCAATAGTCTCTAAGTAGCAATGAGCAAATACACTTCAGAATTTTTTTTCTGACATAAAAAGTAACTTACCTGTTTGTTTTAGTATAGTTTTATCAATATATGTGTTTGTGATATCTTTTTTAAAAAACATTTATTTATGTCTTCAAGTTACATCACAATCATAGTTCCTCCCTTTCTCTCCCTCCCGGTCCTACTCTCCTACCTTCTTCTCCCTCACCCTCCTATCTGCTTTTCTTTTCTTTTTCTTAATTTAAGGTCTGTTTTTCCCCCAGTGTTTGTGATATCTTAAAAACATTATTTTTTAATTTCATGTGTATGAGTGTTTTACCTGCATCTATGTATATGTACTATGTGCATACTTGATGCCCAAGAAGGGCAGTAGTAGACCTTGGATTCCCTGGTTCTGAGTATAGGCAGTTGTGAGCCTCCATTTGGGTCCTGGGACCTGAAATTGGGTCTTACTGCTGAACCATCTCTTCAGCCTTGTACTTAACATCGGCAGAAGAGATCATACAGCATAGCCCTAAAAGGAAAGAATTGCATAAGAATCCCAGGAGAAAGAAAGATGGCCTGCTGTGCTTCATCTGTGGTCTCTACATAAGGATGTCACCATCCCACTACTCGCCTGCTCCTTCACTTTTTCCTTTGCCAGAAACTTTCCCTTCAAAAATGATGTACTTTCTAAATTAGAGCCAGCATCTTGTTCTTTCTTAGATTGCCATTATTTATCATATTACAGGGGAACACTAAGTCCTTCCTTAATGTAGGCTGTGAATTGTATCGTGTTATTTCGGTATACCCTTGGGGTGTTGTCTGAGGTAAAGTCTGAAAAAGGACTACAGACACTCTCTCTGGCCCCATTGTCTCCAGGCAATTATGGTTGCCTTCAGACTGCTTCTGAAGCCCAAGATGATCAAAATAGGTTCATGTGCCACTCATCAAACTGATATGTCACAATTAAGTGTAACTGGAAGAAATGCAGAGAGGTTGGCAACAAGGTGGGGAGAAGTTTAGGGAGTGGTTCCGATGTCTAACATGCTTGTAAGAACAGGAAGAAACCTAAGTATGCGCTGTGGATCCAGGGGCACCTGATCCGCAGTCTGCTGTGTGGTGGGTCTTGCTGTACCGAGAAGGCCACAGCACCTGAGAGACTACCCGGGCATCGTGGGAGGGGCGGGTCTGCGGCCAGCAGGTAACGATCAGTGGGAAGCAAAAAGGTGGTCCGGTTCATCACAACTAAGAAGCTGGAGTGGGTTCAAATTCTCGGAGTCTGACCCTAAGTAGTTTATTTTGGGCATATTTAAGCACAGCACAATTTGGTGAAAGCTTTCCTGGTAATAATTAACTTAACTCCACATGCAAAATAAAGCTTAAGAAATGATCATATCAAAACTCTTTGTAAAGTACATGTCACACCTTCCATGAAGATGGGTCATATATAGATTGGCAAGCTCACGATAAAGGTCTCGAGGATGCCATTGCTGCTGGGTGTACAAACTTGTGCAACCACTTTGGAAATCAGTCTGGTGATATCTTAGAAAATTAGGAATAGTTCTACCTCAAGACCCAGCCATACCGATCCTGGGCTTATATCCAGAAGATTATTCACTAAACCACAAGGACATCGCCTCAACAATGTTTATAGCAGCTTTATTCGTAGTAGCCAGAAACTGGAAGCAACACAGATGTCCTTCAATGGAAGAATGGATTAAAAAACTGTGGTACATCTACACAATGGAATACTACTCAACTTTCAGAAACAAGGAAATCATGCAATTTGTAGCCAAATGGATGGAACTAGAAAAGCTCATCCTGAGTGAGCTAGCACAGACCCAGAAAGATACATATGGTATGTATTCTCTTATGAGCAGATATTAACCATATAACACAGGACAACCATCCTACAACCCACAGACCCAAACAGACAGGAACCTTTGCATAATTTCCCTATGAAAAACTCTACCCAGTCATGGACACTGTTGCTTGTTAGTGGAGCATCTTACCCTAGCTGGGCTGTCACATCGAGTGCCAGGACAAGAGGAAGCTCTTAACCCTCACGTGACTGATGAGCTGAGGAGTTTTGATATGTCGGGGGGGGGCTCCCCTTTTCTGAGGAGGAGGAGAGGATGGAGATGAGGAAGAGGGAGGGAGGGACTAGGAGGGGAGGAGGAAGAGGACTTTGAACAGGATGTAACTTAAAAAAAATTAATTAAAAAACCAAAAAGGTCTGGAGGAGGATCTGGTGTGGTCTTGGTCAGAAGGGGAGTGCAGAGGTAACCAGGGTATTGAGCACATCCACTACTGTTCCCTTTAAGGGAACAACCTGGTGTGTTTAGCAGCCCTGGTTCCCTTATCGGTGATCACTAGGACCTCCATGCCTTCCACACAATAGAAAAGTTGTCCTTTGCCAAAGGAATGCATACTGGGAATCAAGGCCCTTGTGTGAGAATCCTGCAAGCTTGGTGGAAAAAGATTGAACTGTAGAGCTTTGATATTCATACTTGGATTTTTCTTTTGTTTTTTTGAGACAGGGTTTCTCTATGTATCCATGGCTGTCTTGGACTCACTCTGTAGACCAGGCTGGCCTTGAAACTCACAGAGATCCACCTGCCTCTGCCTCCTGAGTGCTGGGATTAAAGGTGTGCGCCACCACGCTCAGCATGCTTGCATTTTTAAATAACTTACTGTTGGAGGATGCAATTGACTGTGTGTCACTGGCGCAGGAGGATATTCAGAGGCTTTTCTGATGCCATCTGGAAGCCATAGGAACTGCCGCATCTGGCCTGTTGGGCCAGCAAGATTGCAGTTTGTCTGTAATATAATGTGGTTTTATTCACTTTTGTCTTCCCTTAGAGTTTCTATTTTCAAATCTCATGTGCATTCATCTTTTGCTGTAAGTAGTTGGTGTCATTTAAAATGTTTTTAGTTGTAGTTTTTCAGCAAGTGGATGTAGTTCTTTATGCTAGGTCTATTTTTATATTTATAGCTAATATTTTGTTAAATTTCTAGAAATACCAAGTTAAAGGGTATTAATATATGTAAAGTTTGGGGAACATGTTACTATACATTTTTCTAGAAAGGCTTAAGAGATTACATAACTATCAACAATGTCTAAGTTTTTTTTGTTTTATTTTTGTTTTTTTTTTTTTTGTTTTTTCGAGACTGTTTCTCTGTGTAACAGCCCTGGCTATCCTGGACACCAGGCTGGCCCGGAACTCACAGAGATCCACCCTCCTGAGTGCTGGGATTAAAGGTATGTGCCACCACACCCAGCAATTACAGACAGCTATGAACTGCTGGGAATTGAACTCAGGTCCTTTGGAAGAGCAGCCAATGCTCTCAGTCTTTGAGCCATGTCTCCAGCCTCCTAAGTCTTTTTACAGACTTGCTGGGATTATTATTTTAAACCTTGGGCTTACTTGATGTGTCTTTAACATTGCACATATCCTTCTGTCTGCATCAAATTATTTTCTTTTTTTTTTTAGCTTTACACATTTCTTGTCAGACTTTAAACTATTTATGTATCAAGGATACTTTTTTTAAAGAATATGTATGTCATATTATCACCAGGTCGTTTACCCAGTAATTTTTTTAAATCTAGAATTAATTTTTTTTAATCTAATTTGTTTTCTTTTACAAAATTATTAATTACCAAAGTTGTTTGTTTTTCCTTTTCCTACAAAATGCTTTTATTACAAAACTTCCTATGGTTTTACTTGTCCTCTTATTCTTAAATCATTTAAAGAAATATTTGGACTTTTTGAACTCAGAAACTTAATGTTGTTAGAACCTTAAGCATTCCCACAAACTAGACGTGAAACATTTTCAGTGTAGAACTGTTGTCTGTGTCACATTTTATTTTTTCATAAGAGTTTAAATTTGTTACATAATGGCAGTAAAAATCTATCAAAATAAAACTTGTTAACGTGATATATATTGTGAAATGCTACTTTAATTTTTTTTCCTCAGAATGCAGTAAAATTGCTTAGAAAAAAATCTCCAGTATATTGGGACCTGGTGGACCTATTTCGAATGTATGAAAGAGCATCATTTTATCTCACAGTTAAACAGTTTGGAAATACAACATATATCAAGAACAGTGTGACTGTTAAAAAGTAAAGGACTTGGGTAGAAAATATACTACACCCCACAAACCTATTATTGTATTTTAATAGAAACCAAGTTTTGTTTAGGAAGACACACGCATACTCTTTTTAAAATTATTTATTTATAGCTGGGCGGTGGTGGCGCACGCCTTTAATCCCAGCACTTGGGAGGCAGAGGCAGGCGGATCTCTGAGTTCGAGGCCAGCCTGGTCTACAAAAGCGAGTCCAGGACAGCCAGAGCTGTTATACAGAGAAACCCTGTCTCGAAAAACCAAAAAAAAAAAAAAAAAATTTTATTTATTTATTTTACATATATGAGAGCTCTATCTGCGTGTACCCCTGCATGCCGGAAGAGGGCATCATATTTCATTATAGATGGTTGTGAGCCACCATGTGGTTACTGGGAATTGAACTCTGGACCTCTGGAAGAGCAGACATTGCTCTTAACCGCTGAGCCATCTCTCCAGCCCCACGCATACACTTACATGGAGTGACATAAAGTAATAAAAGCAAGATTTTTTTTCAACATTTATTTCTTCAAGTTACATCTCAATCACAGTCCCCTCCCTCCTCTGCCTCCAGGTCCCACCCTCCTACCCTCTTCCCCCTCACTCTCCTATCTGGTTTTTTTAAGCAAGATTCTTTATGTTGCTGAACAATCTTTTTTCGGTGTGACTCCCGAAATCTCTGTGTAGGAGGATATTTATATGAAGCTACCTTTACATAGCCTGTCAGTTGAAATAACTGTTTACTGAGTGTAGCTCCCTCTCACTTAAGGGTCAGATCAGTTCTAGCCTCCCAGCGCAGCCATCACCTTTTAAAAGAACTAAAACAAGTCAGGTTTCTTTTTTTTTTAAGTTTTATTTTAATTTAGAACTTTATCATAAAAACATTGCAAGTAAAATAGTTTGCTTTTAATGTTTTTTCTATTATTGAGTTGTAACCTGTTGGTGGTAATTCTGTTTTTGCTTGTGAAACTGTGCTTTAAAAGGTGTTGACAGGGTAAATCAATATTATTGTTTTGTTGATTATTCTGGATACCATTGAAACTTCATTTTCAATCACTATATTCTTGTATAAGTTGGGAGGAGACTGATAAATGTTTAATTCCTTTGAATTATGTTAAAATAGAACTCAAAAACACTTTTTTCTTTCTTTTTTTTTTTTTTTGTTTCTTCGAGACAGGGTTTCTCTGTGTAACAGAGTCTTGACTGTCCTGGACTTACTCTGTAGACCAGGCTGGCCTTGAACTCACAGAGATCCCCCTGCCTCTACCTCCCAAGTGCTGGGATTAAAGGCCTGCGCCACTACACCTGGCTTCAAAAACACTTTTATTGCTATCTTTATCTCCTGACTTTATCTCTTAACCTTATAAACCTGACTGTGTAAGAAGTACACAACATTTTATGATATGCCTCATTCTATTGATCCTAATATACATGGGATTTTAACTTTAAACAGACCTTGAATTGATATGTGTTTTAGAATCATTGTAGGCCAAGGTAGCTGTGTATTTTCCTTTCCTGGTATGTGGGTGAATTTGTTCATGGTTGTTCATATTATCACACCAGTTTAGCTGTATGTGTTGTTGATACCTTGTAAATTGAGTTTAGTTGCTGCTAAAAATGTCATTCTAGTTGCTGTCAAAACTGAAAACACTGTTTGCTCAGGTGAAAGGCATATGTGACAGCATCAAGGCATTCAGGGCCAGTGTCAGCCCATGAGAGGGAATGCCTCTTCAAGGCATGCACCTTGATGCTCTCGGTGACCCAGAAAATGAAGACTCTTGAGACAGTGGAGGTGACCGAGTGCTGCTCTTTGCTTCTTTCGTCATCATGCCATTTGCTTTATACAATAGCAGCGTAAAGAAGGGGAGGAGTAGAGCTAGGAGTTAGATTGTCGGTTTTGCTGAGCTACCTGTTTACTACCACCCATGTAGTACCTTACTACAGAACATGGCCAAATCTTGGTCCACACATCATGAAATTCTTGTCATGTTCAAACAAGAAACAGAGAGTGCTCTCAAAGATTGTAGATACAACTTATTAATATGGAATGATTGGATCTGCCTGAGCAACATTTAGTAAGTAGGCGTGCTCACCGGATACATAAGGCTAGCCTCTGACTTCAGGGACCCTGCTGGAGCTGGATGTAGTAGGATAGCTGAGGACTTTGTTAAAGTTTTGCTTAGGTCTATCCTCAGGCATTTGGGGTTTGTATGTACATGGAATGCTGGGTAAGTAGTGCTCTACCACTAAGCTGTGTTTGCAATCAGCGGCTACTGGGAATAGAGCTGTTTCCCTTAGAAAATTCATTATTGTGCCTATCTATGGTGGCGCACGCCTTTAATCCTAGCACTCAGGAGGCAGAGGCAGGTGGATCTCTGTGGATTCAAGGCCAGCCTGATCTACAAAAGCAAGTCCATGACAATTAAGGATACACAGAGAAACCCTGTCTCAAAAACAAACAAAACCAACAGAAAAAGAAACCCGGCTTCGAAAAAAAAGTATAACTTTTATTGAATTTGTTCTTTGACAATGTCACACATGTATAAAGTACATTCTCACCCCAGCACTCAGGAGGCAGAGGCAGGCTGATCCTCTGTGAGTTCAAGGCCAGCCTGGTCTACAAAACTAGTCCAGGACAGCCAGGGCTACACAGAGAAACCCTGTCTTGAAACCCCCACCCCCAAAAAAGTACATTCTGATTACTATAAACCTCTCTACCCCCCCGCAAGTTCCCTTTCAAACATTCATGTCTCGCTTTCTTTTCTTTCTTTCTTTTTCCTTTTCTTTCTTTTTTTTTTTTGGAGACCTCACTAGGGTTAACTAAGATCATCTGTGTGACTGTGGATTTGGAACTCGGTCCACAATGGAATATAATTACTGTCCCTCCCCTAGAATCCATTAGTAGCCAGCACTTCGGCAGAGAGGGGTAGGGGCATGTGGACCCCTCCCTAATCTGTGCTTGGTTTTTGACAGGCCCAGTTTTCTGTGGGCTGTTGCAGGTGCCACAGATGCTGTGGGGTCTTACTGGCCATGCCCAGAGGACGGCGTTTATGGCATTTCACAGCCCTTCTTCCTATATTCCTCTTCCGTTCCCTCCCCCCCATCTTGTACAGCAGTCTCTGGGCCTCAGAGGTAGTATAAGTGACCTGTTAGGACTGTGCACTGAACTGTCACATGAGCTGTTAGCACCAAGCAGTCAACTGTCACGTATTCTCAGTATCTGCAACAGCTGTGTGTCTCTGCATCCACTGCCATTGTTGCTTAGACAGGCTGAGAGTAAGTAGCATTTGTCTGTGGTTATAAACATACATGTTTAGAAGATAGCGTAGCATTGTGACAAGGTTAGCGCTTCTGCAGTAGCTAAGTTCACTGCTAGGGTCAAGATGTATATTAAAAATATGGCACATAAGAAATAGTAGAATTTTGTTCAGTTGTAAAGAAAAGTGAAATTTGGAGGTAAATTAATACAGAGGGCCACAGATGGTCAGAGTACAGAAACTGAGTAACTGGCATGCTCATCCCTAAATGTCACGTGTGTGTGTCACACCTCCACCACACTTGGCTCAGGGAACATTGTAGAAGAGGAGGCACAAATATTGTACAAACCAGAGGTTGGGAAGACTGGGAAAATGTCTTTTTCAAACTGGGCCATTACACTTATGAGCTCACAGTGACTCTGTGTCCATAAGACCTTCACGAGATCAAGTTAAACAAAAATCTCACATCGATGGGGGAGAGACTCATGAAGCCCCATCTGTAGCTGAAGAGCTTTGGCAGTTGAAGGCTGCTATATAAACCCAGTTTTCTTCAGGAACATGATCTCTGCTAGGTTGCCCATGCTCCAGTAGACAATCCATACCCTGGACATAAAGATAGCATAGATTTGACCCAGTAGACTTTGAAAAGAGATGTGAAGTGGGGAGGGGAACAGGAAAAGGGAAAGTTTGGGAGGAGTTGGGAAGAGTGGAGGGTTGATATGATAAAAAAATGAATAAAATCATTGTATACATGTATCTCAAAGAAAGTGGAAAAATATCAAACTTCATTTGACAATATGCATACTTATCATAAAAAATACAAACTGTGTTATATGATGGATAAATGTCAAAAATACTATGTAAAACAGGAATAAAAACTAGCTAAAATTTGGAGGTAAATGGGTGGAAACTACTAAAAAGTTTGTATTTCACAACATAACTCAGACTTAGAAAGACAAATGCCACATGTCCTGTCTCATGAATCCTAGCTTCAAATCTGTTGTTGTTTTCCGAGACAGAGTTTCTCTGTGCAGCCTTGACTGTCCTGGACTCACTTTGTAAACCAGGCTAGCCTTGAACTCACAGAGATCTGCCTGCCTCTGCCTCCCAAGTGCTGGGATTAAAGGTATATTCTCCACGCCCAACTCTGTTTTTTTAACTGGAGTTTTTGTATAAGGAAATGAAAAAGGGTTCGTTTAGGTAGAGCTGCCTTAAGGGAGAGAGGATAGCCAAACAGATGATATGAAAACAGATGAAGAATATGAGGGGTGGGGTGGAAAGCCAGAATAGGACATGGGGGAAGAAAGCCAGCAGGGTTGACCAAAACTAAGGATTATGAGAAACCCATATGAAAACTTTGTGCTTTGTAAGGCAATTAAAAATATCAGTTGAGAGAGTTATAAGGGAGACATCCTGAATGTGTAGGTACTATTGCTTCTAAAAGCCCAGGGTTATTAAACAAAAACCCCAGTGCCAGGTATGAGACTCCTTCTTATGAGTTGTTTGCTAGGGAAGTCCTCACAGGTACCCAAAATAATACAAGCTCTTGCCACTGTTTTTAGTTGCCCATCAGAGCTAGTTGGGTATAATGTATAGAGAAATCAAGCTGGACCTGAGCTGGAAGCTTCTCTTTTGGCTAGCTATCATTGTGCCAGAAGGTGCTCTAAAGGCTGCTAGAGGAGAAAAGTCTGCAGTGGTCTCTGTCCAGCTGTGACTCCTGCAGTCTACAATACCAATCTTCCCGGCAAGATGTGCCTAATGTGCAATAGTGGCATGACTGCCATGGGTGAGACCAACTCTTCTCTGATTGGATTTGGGACCTGTTCCATAAGAGGGAGTTCATACCTAGTACTGTAAGCACAATGAGAAAGAAACAGTAGCTGAGGGGGTTTTTCACTTTCAGTGGTGATTATGAATGTCTTTCTTCCAAGTTCTTTTGAAAAAGTGTTTTCTGACTCAGATTTACATATAGTTAATTAGTGAGTTTTGTTTCCTTGAAAACGGGTATCAGACTTTTAAGGTTTAATGTTTTCTTTACTTAGAATTCCATGTTGTTTATTCTGTTTCTCTGGAGGTGAGAAACATTAATCTTTTTTTGCCTTTAAGCATTTAAAAAATTTTATATTATAAATTTAATTGTTTAATTGAATTTAGTTGTATTATTCTAATCTACATTTTTATTGCTACTATAAAACTTCTAGAGTTGGTAAAAGTTAAGGTCTGAAATAAAATTTTGTATGTTCAGTAGTTAATTTAAAATACTTTTTCCATAATAAGAGGAATAATGCTATTGTTGTTTAAGAATTGTATTTATTTCCTGAAGAAATCAGAGCTATGAACATTCATACCATATAACTATGGTGCCTATGAACTATGGAGGACTTGATGTATACATGATTTTAATTACTATTTTTGCTTTATAATAAGAACTCTTATTTACTTTCCCCCAGTGCAATATGAGGAAATATTAGTTTCTGAACTTGTGAGAATCCAAGTCCTCAGAGTTTATAGCAGATGGGAAGGCCCCAGAAATCCCATGTTGGAGAAAACCTGAGGCCTGTAGCTGAGTCCTAAAACCTAGGGTCTGAAGGGCTTGAATTCTCATTACTTGTTTCTATTTGGATATATTGTACATCAAAAGAATTGTGATAGGCTCTAAATATGTAGGCAAATATTCCTAATAATAAATTGATTCCGTAATTTATCTTTTATGTTTTCCAAATAAAGCTTTGAAAGAGAACAGCTCAGAGGTCGTGCAGCCTTTCCTAATGGGGTGTGGAACCAAGGAACCAAAGATCACTCAACTGTGTTTGGCCGCCATTCAAAGACTCATGTCACACGAAGTGGTGTCTGAGGTAGGAGAAGATTTAATCTGGATTGCTTATTAAGAGTTGCATCAGTAGCTTTCATGGGGAAGATTAAAGTGTATCTGATATTTACTATGAAGCAGTTTTTTGAAAACAATAATTAAAAAATAAAGCTAACAAAGATTAAATAGATTTCATTGCATTACTTGTAATTTAAGGAGGCATAGTTCAGTAGTACAGGCGCTGATTTTAGAATCAAGTGAATTTTCAGTGTCATAAAATAGTTATTTAATATAATTTATATTTTAGAATGTAGATGATCTGAATTGATAGCTACTCATTAACGTAAGTATTTTGTTTGTATCTGACTTGATGGCAAATAAGAAAAAATATTACTATGAATCTCCATCTCTCAGCTTTGAGTTGATTTGTGCACCATCTTCTGATTCACAGACTGCTGCTGGAAACATAATTAACATGCTTTGGCAGCTGATGGAAAACAGCCTTGAAGAGCTTAAACTGCTTCAAACAGTTCTTGTTCTTTTAACAACCAACACGGTAGTTCATGACGAGGCACTTTCCAAGGTGAGAAATATATTTAATTGGTGTTTATAAATGCCTGAGGTAGGGCTTGAATAAGCTGATTAAAAGATAAAAGCCATTGGAACGAAGAGCACCTCACCTCTCTACAGTTACTGTGGTGGTCAGCATTGTGAGCTAGTCCCTCGAGACTAGAAGACGTCATGCTAGGTTGCTTAACTGGCCTTCGGCTGCTGCTGAGTTTAGTTATGAGTAATAATAGAAAAGGAGAGAAAAATGTAGAACAGCATAGAGAAGGGAAGTGAGAGGAAGGCAAATAAATGCCTTGGCATTGGGTATTTCTATAACTGCTCCCAATTCTCCTGTTTTGAAGCAACATGTATGCAGTATGTAAATCTCTCTCTCTCTTTTCTGGTATAAGGTAAGGGGAGGAAGTTAAGGGCAGGGAACAGAGGCACAGCCATGGGGAAAGCTGGAACCTAGAGAGAGAAAGAATGTGGAAGATAGAAGTTGGAGCACCAAAAATCTGTCTCCTAAGTGGCCAAAAACTTTCTTTGAGCATTTTTAGCAGATGAAATTTCATAGCTAGTTTTTATTTCTTTCCTTCTCCCACCATCTTTGGAATATTAACAGTTCTGTTATATAGATTTTTAAATCATGAAATATTTCTGCAGAAGAGAAAGCAACATAAAATGCAATCTTCAGCGTGTGGTTTATTCTCTGAGAAGTACGGTTTAAACTCCTTGTTTGTTCTGTGAGGCAGAGTCAGGGTTAGGGTTAGTCATAGAGCCCTGGCTGTCCTGGAACTTGCTCTGTAGACCACGTTGGCCTCAAACTCACAGAGGTCTCCTTGCCTCCGCCTCTGGAGTGCTGGGATTAAGGGGCATACCACCACGCCCAACTTTGTTTTGGCTTTTCAGTAGTTTCATGATAATTTTTGTACTTTTGGGTAGTTTATAGAAGAGAAACGTCACAGTCTCCTTACATGTCGTCTCTCAAGAGGGCTTTTATGTTCATCTTCTCTAGATGTTAATTTGGTGTTTTTAGAGCATTATGAAAATATACTTAATTGCAGCTATTTAATTTGTCTAGGCTCCTGTCTGCTAAATAGAGTGTTGTTTATATACTTCCCATTTGGTTCCTTGCTATCAAGTAATTTTTTTAAATTTATTTTTCTCTTATGTGCATTGGTGTTTTGCCTGCATAGATGTCTGTGTGAGGGTGTCAGATCTTGGAGTTACAGACAGTTGTGAGGTGCCATGTGGGTGCTGAGAATCGAACCTGGGTCCTCTAGAAGAGCAGTCAGTGCCCTTAACTGCTGAGCCATCTCTCCAGCCCCCAAATGTATGTAAATTTATACAATGTTACTAGTTGACATACTGAGATGGCTCAGTCAGTTAAGCCTTTGGCACACAAGCACAGGGATGTGAGTTACATGTCTACTAGCATGTAGAAACGGATGGTAGGGATGTGAGTTACATGTCTACTAGCATGTAGAAACGGATGGTACCCAGGCTGTGCTGGAAATGGGCCTGAGGGTCTCATGTCCTGAGTAGGTTCCTGCTGCTATGATGAGTTCCATGACTGAAGCAGCAGTTTCTTAAAAATTAGACCTGTGTTACCCCATGACCTAGCCATGCCATTCGTAGCTATCTATTCAATGTAAATGAGAGTGTTTGTCTTCATAGAGACTTGCATGTGAGTGTGTGTAGCAACCTTACTTAGTAGTGCTGAACTGAACACTATCCAGATGTCCATTAATAGATACATGGTTAGGCATAGCCATATTGTGCAGTCTCCTTAGTAATTAATAAAAAAGAAACTCATACTGATACACAGGACAGCACACACAGATTTCATGAATAGGGTTCTAAATGAAAGAAGCCAGACACAAACTACAACAAATGAATCTTTTATAAATATATATAAATTTGTATATATAGATCTATATAAAATTATAGAAAATGGTGAGTGGTCAGTAGTGAAAAGAAAATCGAACCATTAATTATGCATGGCTCAGGGAGAAGAAGAAATGGATTGCAGAGGCGTGCAGGGGAATGCTGGGAGTGACAGAAACGTGTGCCATGATTGCATCCGTATGAGGCAGCGGCACACAGAGCTCGTGCACTGTGCCCCTTGAATGAGTTCAACTTAGTGTACAGGATCTTCCGTAAGAATGACGCTTTAATATGAGTGTGCTCTTATGTATATGCTCAGCAATTGACATAGTACTCTAAAGATTTAGGGACAAAATAAACACGAATTCTTGCTATTTCTAAAAGGAAAATAAAACACAACACACTATTATACACATTAAATGAACTGCATTTGGAAAGACATGTTTCAAACTATTTTAGCTAGTCTATGTATTTACTGACACTGAAATTCTGAAATCCGAGGATTTCTATAGTTTTGTGAAAAGGCGGGACTCTGAATGTCTGATTGAAACAAATCCCATCTGATAAGTTACTACCCATGTTCTTCAGTTCTGCTTCATACTACAGAGTTTTTTCCTAGGCAATTGTTCTTTGCTTTCGACTCCACTTCACAAAGGACAATATTACAAACAACACAGCTGCTGCCACAGTGCGACAGGTTGTGACTGTCGTCTTTGAGAGGATGGTCGCTGAAGATGAAGGACACAGAGGTAAAGTGCTGACAGTTGTTTCCTCCTTGCATGTGCATGCATTCTTATGGGCAAGATTTTCATTCATTTTCAGCTTCACCTTGTGAACTAGTAGTACCCAAAAGCTAGAAGAGTTTAACCATTCTGGTCCTTCGGAGGCAGATGTAGTGGTGCACCCTGTAATCCCAACCTCAACAGGATCACAAGTTTGAGGCCAGCAAAACAATCTCAAAAAACACAAAAATATCTGAACACGTATACACACATATACATACACATATATACAAATGTACATATGTGTATATGTGCTTGTGTGTTTATGTATATGTTCAGTTCCTTTACTCTTTGGTTAACTTGGTGAATTTCCTGACAAAAGCAACTCAAGGAAGGGAGGGTTAATACTAGTTTATCATTGAGGGTATACAGCTCATATTCCCAGAGACGTGTCATGCAGGCATGGAAGAGGATCACACGGGTACTGTCTTCAGAGAGAAGGAAGACAACCCTGTCTTCAGGGTGTGGCTTACAGAGTGGTGCTGGGCATACTCTAGACACTCCCTCACAGGCATGCGCAGGAGCTTGTCTCCTCAGTGATTCTAGATCCTGTCAAGTTAACAGTCAGGGTTAACAATAACTGATATGGTTGTGTGTGTGGGGGGTGCCCAGGTGTGTGCATACATACGTAACACATGTGTACATATATACACTATATAGCATTTAAAAATTGGTGGCAATTTAAAATTAAATTATTCACCTGGGTGTGGTGGGACATGCCTTAAATCCCAGCACTTGGGAAGCAGAGGCAGGCAGGACTCTGAGTTCTAAGACAGTCAGAGATACATACAGAGAGACCCTGTCTCAAAAAACCAAGTAAATATACAGTTCACTATTTTATCACTCTGAGTAGACACTTCATTTTCCATGTTAAGTTATAACATGTATAGAGCCCCCCATTGAAGATGTTAAGTTCACATTTTAGCAATATTGTATTGCATTAATTTATGAAACATATTCTATGAGTTTTTGTGATGTTCTCTTATCTGTATAGTTTGCATTTTAATAGTTGGATTACTGTGTGGCTGTCCTCTAACTTGGTGACAGACCCCTGCTCGAGAGCAGATGGTACCTGATACTTAGAGCTGCTTTCACTTCCCTCCTGCCTGTGTTTTCCACTGTCTGAATCACCTCATAAGGGTGGATTTCAAGTGTAGGCAGCCTTATGGGAATTTTTGCCTGCACCTATTAGAAATTACTGGTGTATATTAATCTTTTACATTTTTATTAAATACTCTGATTAAAATGAATCAGTTCTCTGATTTAGAATGATTCTTAGACATTAGAAACATCTTTTTAGAGAATTGACAAATACTTGCAGGTCAACAAGTAATAACTTCTGAGAATGGATATTTTTATTTTTAACTATAGAAACCTTTTAGTAGTAACTATTGGTTGACAAATATTTTTCCATCTCTTGTGGAAAAAATTTTAAGGTGGCATAGTCATAAATAGCCTGCCTTTTTTTTCTCAAGAAAAATTTTATATATTTTTTGCATTTAATTATTTAGTGTGTGTGTAGGTGTGCACACATATGTGCAAGCAAGCATGTCACAGCACATATGTGGAGGTAAGACTGTGCTCTCCATGTACAGTTCCATCCCAGGGACTGGATGCAGGTCAGCATGCTTAGCAGCAGCACCTTTACCTGAAGAGCCGTCTCATTGGCCTTGAAAAACCTTAGCTGCTTTTCACTTTACGCAGTTTCTCTTTTTCTTAACGCTTGATGTTCTGTATGGTTTGCTTAACTTGATTGTATGGCACACTGGCAAAAATGTGAGATACTGGTAGGTATGGTAGTTGTGTGACTTCTGATAATTACTTGGCCTTTCCTGAGGTGACTGATGATTAAGGTTTTGTATTTAGATCATCTGTTCTTCACTGTTGCTTTGCTAGAACATTCTCACTCGCACTGGTACATGATTTCCCTGAATTTTTCTTTGAGGAAAAGTACAAGAGCAGTTCCAGTAGTCAGAATCCCACGAGCACAGGACAGTTTTCCAGCTTACATGTCTATTCATAACCTTGGTGTGATTCCTGGAGTGTCTCTAAAGGCTGGTTTGCCACTTACTGCTTTCTATTTTAAGAACATAGAATTACCAAGAACCCTTTCAATTATTTATTAAATCAGCACTGTGTGTATGTGTGCTAGTGTGCGTGCGTGTGTGTGTGTGTGTGTGTGTGCACGCACATGCACACACAGGATGTATCACAACACACACGTGGAGGTCAGAGGATAACTTGTGAGAATTATTTGTTTTCCATGATGTCAATCCTGGATATCAAACTCATATCCTCAGGATTGACATCAGGCACTTTTGACCACTGACCATATCACTAGTCCAGAGAATGGTATCTTTCATATTTATGTTTAAACAAACCAAAAACCCAACCAACCAACCAACCAAACAAACAAACAAAAAACCACTGAGAAAAGAAAAACGGTTCTAGCTGATTGTTAGCTGGCACAGCCATGGCTGACAGTGATAGCAACAGGTGAAGCAGTCGGTCCCTTTGAAGCTGGTAAATGGCAGAGGAAATGGTTAGGTAGAAAACGTGATGTTTCATATTTAATGTACTCTCAGAAATCATGTGATGGAAGAACTAAAAAATAAGAGACTGGGAAAATCAAGTGTGTAATAAAAATAATAAGCTTGTTAGAGTGTATATAAGAAATGAGCAATTCTTACAGTATTTTATATGAAAATATCTTTTTTGGAGACATGGTTCTTAAAATACTAGATTATTATTATTTTTTTAAAGATTTATTTATTTATCATGTGTATAATGTTCTGTCTGCATGTATGCCTGCAGGCCAGAAGAGGTCACCAAGATCACATTACAGATGGTTGTGAGCCACCATATGGGTGCTGGGAAATGAACTCAGGACCTCTGGAAGAAAAGCCACTGCTCTTAACCACTGAGCCATCTCTCCTGCCCCCAAAATACTAGATTATGGCTATATGAAAAGGATGAATTTTAAACAGAGTATATGGTTTGCTAAGGGTCATTATGAATTCCCATTCCTGGCTTGTTCTGATTGCAGAAACAGAACTTCCGGTGCTGATCCAAGGAAATAGTAACGGAAGGTCCGTCAGCACGCTGAGACCTTGTGCTAAAGATGCCTATATGCTCTTCCAGGTACAACTGACAAAGTAGTTTTTACTGTAGCATGTAGTTTTGTGAGGTTTTTTATTTTAGAATTATGTCTGATATTATTTTAATGGAAAAATATTAAATATGGGAAACTTAAAAGTATTAGTATTAAAAGTGTTAAAGTAGTTCTAAAACCCTGAAGAAAAACTTGTGCGTCATCTATACTCTTGACTAGCTTGATAAAATGCTATGACCCACTTTTAGGAAGGAAATTAAACTCAGAACTAGAAAATTAGGTGTATTAGGGATGACTAATCCTACAAAAACATTCCTTTAATGAAAAAAGTTGAAGTAATAGATTTGCTGTCTACCTTATGTAATCTGAAACACAAATACCTGCTTTTTACATCACTTGGCATGACTATATTGTTTTAAGTACAGTAAGATTGAAAGTTTGTTCTTTATTAAAATAACAATAATGCTTGCCTGTAGTTACATGCTTCTATAGAGGTTTTCTAAAACCTATTGAATGTACATTTCATCAAAATTTGAATTAGTGATATTTAATTTTTAAAAAAAAGAGGTTTGTTTTAGTTTCACTAACTGAGTTGTGGAAAATATATTTTATTATAACTCATGACACTTGATTTTTTTATTATTACTTCCCAGGACCTTTGTCAGTTGGTTAATGCTGATGCTCCTTACTGGCTAGTTGGTATGACGGAAATGACTCGGACATTTGGCCTTGAGTTGCTGGAGTCTGTCCTCAATGATTTTCCACAAGTGTTTTTAGAAGTAAGCCAATTGATACTGTCGTGAAATTAATGTTTTTCACAGATATTTGTCAGGAAACCAACATGTATTTTTTCTATATTAGAAGATGCAAAGACATAGCCTTAAGCTTTAGACCAAAGTTACTTTGTGTGATTTTTGTTTAAGGGTTTAAGGTATGTTTTTCTTGGTGGTGTTTTTGTCCTTTTTTCACAAGGCTGTTGTTGTTTTTGTTTTTGTTTTTTGAGACAGGGTTTCTCTATGTAGCCCTAGCTGTCCTGGACTCACTTTGTAGACCTTGTCTCGAGAAATTCCTTGAACTCACAGAGATCCGAGTGCCTCTACCTCCCGAGTGCTTTTTCACAAGGCTTTTACATGTGCAACTGTCTCAATTTTCTGAGTACTGGGGTTATAGGTGAAGAAAAGCAGTCATTCTAATTTTGATTTAGTGTTGTCTCTTTTTTTATTACCCCCAACATTTTAAAATTTTATTAGAATAAATCTTAGAAGCTCTTTTAGGCAGATTTCCCCAAGCTATGGAGTTATGAAAGAAATGAATTTTCCCAAGCTGTGGCATTATGAAAGAAATGTAAAAATTAGCTAGGTTTTTTTTTTTCTTTTTTCAACTTCCATGTTTGCTTGTCTACATGTATGTCTATGCACCACATGCATGCAGTGCCTGTGAACGCCAGAAGAGGGCATCTGATCTCATGGAACTGAAGTTACAGATGGTTGTGAGCCACCATGAGGGTGCTGGAAATCAAACCTGGGTCCTCTGAAAGAGCAGCCAGTGCTCTTAGCCACTCATCCATCTCTCCAGCCCTCAAAATGACACCATTTTTCAACAGAACCTATGAAAGATACTATCATTTCATAGTAATATATTTCAAGTTCTCAAAGATAACAACTGCCAGCACAGATCACTATTATACCCAACAAAACTATCTGTTATAATTGAAGGAAGAAGAAAAACCTTCTATGATTAAAAACTGAAGAAATTCATGACCACTAGACCAGCAGCACTACAGAAGATATTTCAAGGAATTCTTCAGACTGAAGAAAAAGATGCACATTTTCATAAGACTGTAGGAAAGAATAATCACGCTAGAGTGTGGAATGAGGAATAGGAAAAAGTAAATACTTCAGAATAGGAATTAATGTGCTCCTCTCATTAGTAACTCTGTATAGTAATGGTCTCAATTCTCTAATCAAAAATAGCACAAGCCATGAGATTGAATTTAAGCCAGATTTTGGAAAGACCGATACCATGTCTCCCTCATTTGTTGTCCATAGATTTTCATAATCACTTAAAATCATGTGTAAATACTAAATGAAAATAGAAGCTGTTCAGGAGAGAGAGAAATGCTAGAGAGTGTGCTGAGTATGCATGTAACATGGACTACTTAGACAATACATATAGTGAAATTTTTTGAAAATGCACTCAAATAAAGTTTTCCTTTGACAGTAAAAGAAACTGACATAAGTATTAGAATCAAATCAGATCATTCTTATTTATTTATTACTTCAGGTTACATCTCCACCACAGTGCCCTCCTTCCACTTCTCCCCGTCCCGCCCTCCCACCCTCTACCCCCTATCCCTTGCATCCCACTCCTCTGGAGTGGAGTGTCCCTACATATCAGTCCCCTGCTCCAGTTCAGCAGTCATATGAGGGCCAAGAGCCTCCTCATTCACTGGGGGCCTACAAGGCAGCACCACTAGGGAAAAGTGTCTCATTGACAGGAAACAAAGTCTATATTCCTGTTCCCTTTGGTGCATTGGTTGTAGTATAGATATCATATACTATATAGCTAATTATGAGAAGAACTCACTCACATATATGCTAAGGTATATGTGAAAAGGTACAAGAACATACATCAGAAGTTAGCAGTGGTTACTAGCTTATCTCCAGGAAATGAAATTTGTGAAGGCTTATCTGTGTTTTCCTGGTTTTGTTTGTTTGCTTTCAATAGATATTTACTGAGCAAATTAATTGCCTGTGACTTGCTTTACTTTTCTACAAGATTAAAGGATTAAGTTGGATGATATTTAAGATTCCTTCATAGTTTTAATGAAGTCTGAATGAATGAAATGATGAAATCTATTTGAAATTGATCACTAAATGCAGACTAAATCTTTTTTTTTTTTTTTTAGGTTTTTTTCAAGACAGGGTTTCTCTGTAGTCCTGACTGTCCTGGACTCACTTTGTAGACCAGGCTGGCCTTGAACTCAGAGATCCACCCACCTCTGCCTCCCAAGTGCTGGGATTAAAGGCATGCACCACCATGCCTGGCTGATGTTTTTCAAGTTAGTCTTTAAATCATCTTTACTTGACTAGTATTATTTTTGCAAGATAACTTCACAGAAATATATACTTTAGTACACTTTATTAATCAATTTTTTACTCTATTATTTTAAATGCTTCATATCCTTCAATGTGTTCTTAGTAATGAACACTAATAATTGTAAAATCATGTATGTTCCCTTTTTAACAGATACATTAAATTTTCAAACTTCTTGAAATATTTCCAGTTTGTGTTTAATCCATTCGACCAATAGTGCAAATTTCAAACCTGTGTAAATTATCAAAAGGGCTTCATGAGACTGTACTACTTACTGCTGATTGATTGGATTTATTGGGTTCTGGGAGAGCAGGTATCTTATCCAGCAGTGAAATATCTTCCGCAATCTTACTGGGCTTGAAAATATCAATCTGATATGACTGATAATGAAGAGTAGTCTCACTTTAATGTCAGTATTAGGCTTAGTCTGCATTTAATGATCAACTCCAAATAGATTTCATTATTTAATCATTCAGATTTTATATGGCCAGTTAAATCAATTAGGTAGTACCAGATCACATGAATGGTACTAGTTAAAATTTTTGGCAAACAAGCAAAAAGCAATGAATATGGGAAAGAGATTTGTAAGGAAAGGATAGGAGAGAAATAAGAGAGGGTAACCAGAATGCATTATATCTATTATACAATTGTCAAAGAACAAAATTTATTAAGAAAAATGTAAGATTATTAAATTATATTATAATCTAATTTAATATTTTAGAAGTATCATTACAAACTAAGTTCTTTTCCTTTTGCAAACAGCATCAAGAATTCAGTTTCCTCCTCAAAGAACGGGTGTGTCCTCTTGTGATCAAGCTCTTTTCTCCAAATATAAAATTCAGACAAGGTTCCAGCACTTCATCTTCTCCAGCACCAGCTGAAAAACCATATTTTCCTATTTGCATGCGCTTGCTGAGAGTGGTGTCTGTTCTGATCAAGCAGTTTTACAGTCTTTTGGTAAGTGTTAATTTCCAGGCATGTTTTTATCTATAGTTGCGTTCAATGTGTATTATCTTCTTGTTTCTCTGACAGAATACATTACCTAATGACTTCAAGGAGGAAAGACTTACTCTTTGGCTCATGGTTTCAAAGGTTTTGGTCCTCAGCCAGGTGATTGTATTACTTGGGGACTGAGTTAGGCAGAAACGTCATAGTTGTGGGAGAAGTCACAGAGGCTACTTACCTCACAGTACCTAGGAAGCACGGTGATCATGGCATCAGGCCTCCATCCCCCCTTTTGTTTCATCTGGGTTCCTAAGTTTTGTTGGAGGTATCACTTACATACAGGTTAAACTCTCCTTCCTGGTTAATTAATCCTCTTTGAGAGTACCCTCCCAGATGTTTCCCCGTGTGTCCCGTGAATGCCCTAGGTGTTTATTAATTCAATTAAGTTAACAGTGGAGGGCTAGAGAGATGGCTCAGCAGTTAAGAACACTGGTTGTTCTTCCAAAGGACCCAGGTTCAAATCCCAGCACCCACAGTTCACAGCTGTCTCCATTGCCAGGTGTGGTGGCGCATACCTTTAATCCCAGCACTTGGGAGGCAGAGGCAGGCGGATCTCTATGAGTTCAAGGCCAGCCTGGTCTACAAAGTGAGTCCAGGACAGCCAAGGATACACAGAGAAATCCTGTCTCGAAAAACCAAAAAAAAAAAAAACAGTTTTAACTTTTTTTTTTTAGCAGTGGATATTATCAGACTGATGTATGTACGCTAGAATGTTAAACGTGTGTGTGTGACAATGAAGACACCTTGGTGCCAGAACAGTTTGGCTTTGTTCCCACGACTCCTTCCAAGGCATTCATTGCTTTAACGCCATTGCTTTTGTACTGTCAGATCAAGTGTCATTTACCACGCTGAGAATAACAGATCATGGACAGTATCATTATGAAGATACGTTTGACCTCACACACTTCCATAAGTGATCTCAGGGAACTCCAAGGTGTGCAACATCCACTTTGAGAGTCATGTTGTCCCCACTATCCACTAGCTCATCTTTTCAAATAGAGGTGAAGGAAAGTGATCATCAGAGATTAGTTCTCTTTGTATACCTAGAGCAAATAGAAGAAATGAAAGTGTCACACACACAGGCTGAGACCCGTGGTTGAGATACATTTTTCTGTTCTCTTTTGTTTTTGAGACAGGGTCTTGTTGTTGTAGCCCAGGCTAGCTTCTCCCTCTCCTTTTTGAGGGCTGGGATTACATTACAGGCTTGGGTTTTATTGCTGTGAAGAGACACCAGGACCAAGGCAACTCTTATAAAGGACAACATTTAATTGGAGCTGGCTTACGGTTTCAGAGGTGTAGTCCATTATCCTCATGGCAGGAAGCATGGCAGCGTGCAAGCAGGCATGGTGCTGGAAGAGCCAAGAATTCTACATCTTGATCTGCAGGCAGCAGAAAGAGGCTGTTACTTGAGCATAGGGGACCTTAAAACCTGCCTCCAGAGTGACAGGCTTCTTTCTTCTAACAAGGCCACACCTCCTAATAGTGCCACTCCCTATGGGCCAAGCACATGAGACTATGGGGGGGGCCACACCTATTCAGACCACCCCAGCACCAAACTGCCTCTTTGCTTCTTAGGCAGCCAGTTGTGTCCATACAGACTATTACTGCAGGGTAGATCATGCCTGTGCTACCAGTTTGTAGGACTAGAGATGGCAAGGTGGTGTGCCATGTTTCCCAAATTAACTGTGCTAGCAGAACATTAGTGTTGTGGGTACATAGAGAGGAGCTGTGGTTGTTTTTAGTTAACTTTTCTGTTTAACTAATTCTCCATTTTATTCCAGTTCCTGTTAAGGTGCTTTGGTGCCGTTATTATCATTTCTTTTTGATTCAAAGGAATGCTTAAAAATCCTGTTGTCTTTAGGTAACTGAGTGTGAAATATTTCTGTCCCTTCTGGTGAAGTTTCTTGATGCCGATAAGCCACAGTGGCTTCGAGCTGTTGCAGCGGAATCGATTCACAGGCTCTGTGTGCAGCCTCAGCTATTAAGGTAAAGTTGCAACAGTGCTCTGTTAATTGGATAGCCGGAAAGCTTCGTGCTGAGTTAAGAGGAGCTCAGTGCTCTGTTAATTGGATAGCCCGAAAGCTTCGTGCTGAGTTAAGAGGAGCTCAGTGCCTATTTGTAAGCATTAGTGATGCTTACCAAAAATGTGTGCTTTTGTGTGTGAACTCACGAGTGGACACTTGGGGGGAACTGGGAGAGGTCAAACACGTGGTTAGTGATCGCCATCATTTAGTAAGCAAATGCAGTAATATTTCTTTTCATTTTTGTTTTGCTTTCTTTTGACTTGAATCCAAACCCAAACTAGAGAAACCACTTAGGTGTGATGAATGACAACAAATATGGAATTGTAACTAGTAAGCAATATTACTTGCTTTTAAAATGTGAATATTATAATACATTAAGATGCTTTTCCCAGAAATGTTGGAAATTATTTTGCAGGTCATTTTGTCAGTCATATGACATGAAGCAGCATTCCACCAAGGTTTTCCGAGACATTGTGAACGCACTGGGGTCCTTTATCCAGTCTTTGTTTCTCGTCCCTCCTACTGGAAACCCTGCTACAGCCAACCAGGCTGGTAACGTTGCATTCCTACTTGTCTTCATTTTCCCCCTTGATTTACAGCACTCACTGTTAGGAGAGAAGTTTGTGTCTATATGAACTTAAACCACCTGAATATATTGAGAGTAAAGATTTATATTTTTGTAAAATATTAAAAGATTTCTTTTCTTGTTTATGCTTATAACTGTATGTGCTCATATATGTGCAGCTATAAGCCTCTGTGTGTGTGTGTGTGCGTGGTGTGTAGGCCAGAGGTCAACCTTGATTTTAACTTCCCAGGAGCTGCCCGCCTTGTATTTTGGGACAGTTCTCTCTCTGTCACCTGGGGCTCATTGATTAGGTGTGGCTGGCTGGCTAGTGAGGCCCTGGGATCTGCCCATTTCTGCCTTCTCAGTGCTGGGGTTACACGTGTGCACCACCACCCCCAGGGTTTGTGGGTATTCTCCTTTGTACATCCGTCAGTGTATTCATACTAGAGTTTCTCTGTTGAGTTGCTGTGTTTAGTTCACTTCCTGGGGTGTTGAGCATAGAATAGTATCTACTGTTTCCTTTGAGACATACATGCAGGTTGTATAGCACTCAAGTCCCATTCTGTTGTGACAGATGCTTTACCAGCAGCTACCCTGCCTAGGCTTTCTCATAATTTTATATTAAGAAATGAAGTAATTATTTAGGGAACTAGACTCCTGGGGTAAATAGGGTCAGCAAATGTCATTTATAGGCATCCCACGTGATCACACACTCTCTAAGTCTGAGTAAATATTGGGGTTATTGATTTGTGATAAACTAATCAGTTGATGTCTTTGCTTTTCCTCCTTTCTACCAGGAAACAATAATGCTGGCGGCCCAGCCTCAGCACCAGCTGGCTCAGGGATGGTGGGGATCGGTGGGGGGCTTACTTTGCTACCGGCATTTGAATACAGAGGAACTTGGATACCTATCCTGACGATTACAGTCCAAGGCAGTGCCAAAGCCACCTAGTAAGTAGCAGCAACATTATTTTACAGTAAATAACACCACTGAAGATGATGCTTAATTCTAAAATACTTCTGTATATTTAACGTTGCTAATACATTTTGGAGCTTACTTCCTTTTGTCATATTCTGAGAATTTTAAGCAGAACTAAATTTTCTTCTATTTGTAGGCTACTAATTGCACTATAAACAAAAAGCAATTTATTTACTTAAGAGATGACTCTGTTGTCCTACATAGCTTCTTAGTTAAGTGTGTGGCTTGATTCTTAGACCTTGTAGACATAGCTCTTCTAGAATTGAGTTCCCTTTGGCTAATTCCAACTTTATTTAAACTAATCTATGAGGTAGAAATTGTCATATAGCTAAATTCTAGGACTGTGAGAAAAATATTTAAAATATGTAGGAAGTCAGTACGGAAGGCAGTCCTTTCTTCTCCCAGCTGGTTTTTTTTGTTTTTGTTTTTTTTCAAGACAGGGTTTCTCTGTGTAGCCCTGGCTATCTGGACTTCCTTTGTAGACCAGGCTGGCCTCGAACTCATAGAGATCCGCCTGCCCCTACCTCCCGAGCACTGGGATTAAAGGCGTGCGCCACCACACCTGGCTCTCCCAGTTGTTTTCAGTTGCTGTGTTTTATTCTAGCAACAGGACGCAAACTAGAAGGCTGTGTAGGGTAGGACTCTTGTGTACACATGACTTCCAGAAGCACTCTGCTGTTCTGTAAGTTGTTTTTTTCTATCTACTGTCTATGGAGCAGAGTAGTTTTAAATTCTCATGGAGTCAGTTTACCTGTTTTTTAAATGTGTTTTTTGTATTATATCTAACAGATGTTGCATGGAGGGACATAAGAGTTTTAAGTTTTGTAATTTTATTTTTGAATTTAACAATTTCTTTTACATTTAGATCATTGATTTATTTCAAGTTAGTTTTCCATATAAAAGATAAGGGTCTAGCATCTCTTTTTGTTTGGATGTGAATACAATTATCCCAGTACCATTAATTCTTTCTAGTTGAATTACTCACTCTTTGTGTTCTTAGCTTGAGAAATAACCACTTTGAGGGATTCAGGACCATAATTCCGTATTTGTCCTAACATAGGGTTTATTGTCTTTTCTTGTGAGCACTTTCTCCTATGCAGTTGGTTGAACTTGACACATAGATGCGCTCAGTGTTACTTGTCCTGTTGGCTGACTGTCTTTGAGGGCCCCAGTGATTTGGGGATCTCAGAGTTATGCTTTCTGTGATGTAAAAGCATTCTCTTCTTTGTGGGTTTATTTTATTTTATTATTTTACCTTTTATGGCACTTTATTTATTTATTTATTTATTTATTTATTTGCTGTGGTTTTTCAAGGTAGGGTTTCTCTGTATAACAAGCCCTGGCTGTCCTGGACTCACTTTATAGACCAGGTTGGCCTTGAACTCACAGAGATCCACCTGCCTCTGCCTCCCGAGTGCTGGGATTAAAGGCGTGCGCCATCACGCTCGTCCATTACAGACAGCTGTGAACTGCCATGTGGTGCTGGGATTTGAACCCAGGTTCTTTGGAAGAACAGCCACTAACTACCCTTAACTGCTGAGTCATCTCTCTAGCCCGGCACTTTATTTTAAAAGAAGAATTTGAGAAGCATAGTAATCTCTCTTAACATACTTTTTATATTTCTAATACCAAAAAATAGTGAAAATATCAACATATCTCAAAGAAGTTATGGTAGCCGTTAGTTACCATAATTTTTCTAATCATTTTTTACATTAAAAAATATTTGTTTTGTGTATGTGCACCATAGCACATGTGTGGAGGTTAGAATACTGCTTGCAGGAGTCAGTTCCCTCCTCCACCATGTGGGTCAAAGGCATCATCAGGCTTCGCAGCAAAAGCACCTCTCATCTCTTGAACCATCTCGCCAGCCTCTCTAATCAGTTTAAAGTACTGAAAAAGGATCGTCTCCAAACAAAACAAGCTCAGTAATTTTCCTTTGTTTTTGTCTTCCTATTAGTAATTTTTAGAGTCTAAAAACTATGGAGATGACTTTCTCTTTTTTTCCTGTGCCTCCTCGTTAGTTGTCTTTATGTTTTGTGATTTCAGCTTAGAGATGCTGGACAAAGTTGAACCCCCAACTATACCAGAGGGCTATGCCATGTCCGTGGCATTCCAGTGTCTGTTGGATCTTGTCCGAGGCATCACCACTATGATAGAAGGAGAGTTAGGAGCGGCTGAGACCGAGTGTCCCGCTGTCACAGAAGGAGCATCTTCCCGGTCATCAGAACAGCGAGATGTGCAGTCAGCATCAGACCAGGTGGATAAGGAAACAGGTGTGCTGTGACTCCCTGAATAATGTCATTCTTCTCAATAATCTGAAATTTAGGGGAGAATTTTGAGAACTGTTCCTGTGTTGTCATTTACTCTGACTTCCCAGTTATTAACACTTTATCATTCTGCTCTTCCCTTTCTCTTTATTTGTGTACACATCACTATATTTTGAATGAACTATTGGAGACAAGTTTAGACACGATGTTCCACTACTCCTTAATATCTGGATGTGTATTTCTAAACCTAACTCTAGTTAGCTCCCTCATTCTGATGAGGTCGACATCAGAAACTTGGGTCAGCCCATCTCAGCTCAGATCATGTTCATAATTTACCAGTTGTCCCAATGTTTTTCCTCATGGTCCCTTGTTTGTTGAATTTATTGCTGTGCGTGGATATTTTCCTACAATATGGAACAGGTTCTTTAGTTCTTGTTTTAGATGACCTTAACATTTTTAGGGGGTTTATTATTTAGAAGGTTTTCCCAAATTAGTTTATTTATTCTAAAATTAGCACAGGGCTATTACTGTGTTTAATTTAACTACTAATTTGATGTATGTGAGGAAGCAAAAATACCAATTTGTGTCATTTTTGGAGATGTTCACTTTTGAATAAAACTGGATTTTTATTGAATCCAAAGAGTTATAATCAGTGGCCATCATTTTTGTGTGATGCTCAGAATGAGGCTTTTGAAGCTGGACAGTGTTCTTTTGACGTGTCTCATGTTCCTGTGATGTTCTCTTGATAGCCATTTGACACAACAAGATGTTCTAAACTGATGTCAAATGTTTCTGGTCCAGCCCAGGTGTTAGTCAGTTTTCCAAGGAGCCCCTGGGATGGAGTTGAGACAGACATGTGGGTGGGTGCTTAGGGTGCTTCTTGATGCTTGATTCTGGGTTGCAATGTCTTCTTCCTTGTGTTAATGACTGCGGCACCACTCCGGTTCTCTAGTTCTACTTCATTTCTGCAAGGCCAATGGTAACCTTACATACTCACAAGTCTCATCTCTAACAGTGAGGTACTCAATGCCATTTTACTTAGTGTATTTACTTATTTGCTACAGGCATAACAATATTCTAGCTGAGCAAACACTTAGACTGTAGTCCACACTAATTCCTGGTTGATCACACAGATGGACAGTTTGTTCTATTGAAGTATAGGAAAACAGAACAGGCATTATGTATGTTTTTAAAAGACATTAGTTAACTAAGACAGTGAAGTATCTTATACATATTTTAAAACAACTTAACTTCAAGACTTTTATTATGAAACTATCACAGCTTCTACATTTTCATTATTTGGGTATTTTAAATATTAGTGTATGATACCTCATAACTGAGTTGTTGCTGGGCTATTTGAGTCTTATAGACTGACAATTCATTGGGTTGGTGTGACATGATTTCCTTTTCAGTCAGCAGAGCTGTTTGGGACGAGATGGTGAGCGCTTGCTGGTGCGGTCTTCTTGCTGCACTCTCACTTCTTCTTGATGCCAGGTATTAAGTCTTTGTAAGTTCTATATTATGTCATTGCATTTAAAACCAACACTGAATTTAGTTCCAGTTGTCCCAAGAATTTATTTCCTCCCTTTAGTCTGTATGAGCAGAACTTTGTTGTTCATCTTAAATCTCATGTGCAGCGTGGTAGTCTGTGTGCCCACTGAAGTTAGGGAGTTGGCCTCCCCCATCTCCTCCTCTCCTGGAGAACACTGCTCTCTCTGTACCTCCCCCTTTGGTGAGTGCGACTGCTCTGAACTCTGCTAGTTACCGTATGCTTGAGTCGGAGATACAGTTTTCAAGTCACGGAGCACTTGTGTCACGTCAAGGCTGCCCGCTGCCTTTGCAGTGATGGTAGTTTGCTTGATGCTTCTCCCCAGAACTAACTAATTCTAAGATGTTTGGTGCCAGGTGTGCTGCTGGTTTCTGCCTGTAATCCCAGCACTTGGAAGGCTGAGGAAAGTAGATTGCAATGAGAGTGAGACAAGCCTGCACGAAAGACCCTCTCTCACAACAAAACAAAGAAAATGGATATTTTCAGTTTAGTCTCTAAATTCTCCCAACTTTTTTCCACCTAAGTATGTGCATTACCGTATAGAATTCAGTTTTTTAGATATTACATCATTTGTTTACAATTCCATCCTACGTATATTGGTTTTAGCCTTTCTTAAAATCTCCCTGAATATGTAAGCCTGCATCGTGTTTTAACGTGTAACTAATATGAGTTGGTCAGATGAACAAAATGCCGTCTCTTTCAGCACAGATGAGGCTGCCACTGAGAACATTCTAAAGGCCGAACTAAGCATGGCTGCCCTCTGTGGAAGACTGGGCCTTGTAACTTCAAGGGACGCCTTTATAACCGCAGTCTGCAAAGGCTCGTTGCCTCCACATTACGCCCTGACGGTACTGAACACCGCCACTGCAGCAGCGCTCTCCAATAAGTGTAAGAGTGAACCCCACAGCTGCCCGCCTGATGGGATGGCACAGAGAGAGGGTGCTGGGCACTCCCAGTCAGGCCCTGCTGTTGTTGGTGCAGCGACTGTCTTCCATCCCGGAGGTCACGCTCCTCCTTTCCCTTTTCCTCACCTCTTTAACACAGGTCTTTTATCTCTTTAAGAGGGAAGAGAAGATGGAACTGAGGGTCGTTGGACCTCTTTGTTTCTCTTCCGGGGGTGGCCGCATAGAATGTATCTCTTTTTTTCTGCCCTTCACTGAAAAAATGGTAGAGAGAAGAAGAATGTAGAAATTTTAAGTAATAATTATACAGATAAGTAATATAGTCCTGACATTCCTCTCTGTAAACTATACTATGTTGTACAAGTGATGACTGTGGGTTTTCTGTTTGGCCAAGTAGAGCTATGTTTCCATCCACTTACATGGCACAAACATTCAAAAAGTAATCATCTTGGCTAATACTTTGAGAACACCAAGCTTTATTACATTTAATTTATACATATTTCAATGTTATACTCAGATTTCACACTCAAAGTTTATTTGCCTCTAACTAGAAAAGTACACATAGATACATGTTTAAAATACTTAATGGGTCCTAATTCTGTTTTGCTTATAAAATGTGCTACCATACTTTTATAGGTGTAACAACTTATTTGGAAAAGTACATCTTCATATTTGCTTCTGCTAGTGTTTGCACCTTATGAGTCTTCAGATGTTTGAATGCATCTGGATAGTAGTACTGCTGTTTAATTGTAATGGTTGAACTTTATCCAACTTGATATTTTACAATATAACATTGAAAAAAAATATGAGCAATATCTTGTACTTAGGCTCTCTTTTCTGTTCTAGCATATTCCATCCAGGGCCAAAGTGTTATGATGATAAGTCCGTCAAGCGAGTCTCACCAGCAAGTTGTGGCAGTAGGTCAGCCTCTCGCAGTCCAGCCTCAAGGGACAGTGATGGTAATGCAGTTAGGGTTGGAGTTCATTTGGGTTATGAATTAATGATTGAGGATACCTACCATGCTCCTTCTTTGTTCTTCCCAAATGTTATTACTTACTTAGTTTCTTTCTCCTGGAGGATGATCCAGAACAAACTAGTTATCTATTTTCTTGACGTTCTTACAACGGGTATATTAATACAACTTCCTTTGTGGATGTGGATGTTTGTGTGGTGTGCATGCACATGTGTATACATATTTGCATGTATTTCGGCACATGTGTAGGCCAGTGAGTGTGCAGGTGTGTTTGTGATGTCTTCCTCTGCTGCTTCCCATTATCTGCTGGTGCACGGTTTCTAGCTCACTTGAATGTAGAGCCTCCTGCTAGTCTAGTAGCCCCATCTCCCCCTCCTGGTGGCTGGAGTTATAGGTGAGGCACCATGCCCTGCCAGCACTGACGAGTGTTATGGAGTGTTACGGGGATCTGAACTTCAGCCCTCACACCTAGATGGCAAACATTTTACTCAGTGAACTGTCTCCCCAGCCCTGGTAATACGACTTTGTGTTTTATGAAACCATCCACACTTACTTTCCTAATATTCTAGGTTTTTATTTAAGGCACTCTTTAAATGCATTCACGCTGATTTGTGAAATTGTATAGCAGTTGCTGCAAATCTCTCTCTTTCTCAACATAGCTGACTTCCAAAAATATCCAGTGCATGAGGACTCTGCTTAACTTGGCACACTGTCACGGTGCTGTTCTCGGGACTTCATGGCAGCTTGTCTTGGCAACTCTTCAGGTGGGTTGTGATGCTGGATTCTAGAGCTATGATTGCTTACAATTAAACAGTGCCTGTTGATCCCCTAGGAAGGCCTAATAAACAGTACGAAAAAGGAGAAGGAGAAGGAATAAACAAGTGACTTATATTTTAGGAAGTAATGGACTATTTATAATGCCCTAATTTATTGCTTGCGCATGCTATAACTATTTTATATGAATGACACTAATTACTTTGATTTTGATTATTAGAAAAGTACTGATTTTAATTTTTTTTCTAATAAATAAATTTATTTGTTGCTTCAGGTTACATCTCCACTGTAGTGTCCTCTTTCCACCCCTCCCAGTCCCGCCCTCCCACCCTCTACCCCCTATCCCTTCCATCCCACTCCTCTGGAGTGGAGTGTCCCTACATAACAGTCCCCTACCCCAGTTCAGAAGTCATATGAGGGCCAAGAGCCTCCTCATACACTGGGGGCCTACAAGGCAGCACCACTAGGGAAAAGTGTCTCATTGCCAGGTAGGGAAAACTAAAAAACAAACAAACAAAATATAAAAATAAAAAGTCTTTGTCCATGTTCCCTTTGGTGCGTTGGTTGTAGTATAGATATCCTGTACTATATAGCTAAAATCCTACTATGAGTGAATAGATGCCATGTGCATCCTTCTGAGTCTGGGTCAGCTCACTCAGGATGAGCTTCTCTAGTTCCATCCATTTGGCTGCAAATTGCATAATTTCATTGTTCCTGATAGCTGAGTAATATTCCATTGTGTACATGTACAACAGTTTTTTCATCCTTCACTCGGTTGAGGGACATCTGGGTTGTTTCCAGTTTCTAGCTATTACAAATAAGGCTGCTATGAACATAGATGAGGAAACTTCCTTATGATTCCATGAGGAGTCATTTGGATGTATACCCAGAAGTGGTATGGCTGGGTCCTGAGGCAGAGCTATTCCAAGTTTTCTAAGATATCGCCATACTGACCTCCATAGTGGTTGCACAAGGCTGCACTCCCACCAGCAATGGAGGAGGGTTCCCCTTTCTCCACACCCTCGCCAGCATGTGCTGTCATGTGAGCTTTTGATCTTAACCATTCTGACAGGTGTGAGATGAAATCTCAGAGTCGTCTTGAGTTGCATTTCTCTGATGATTAAGGATGTTGAGCATTTCTTCAAGTGTCTCTCGGCCATTAGGGATTCCTTTGTGAATTCTCTATTTAGCTCTTTTCCCCATTTTTTGATTGGATTATTTGCTTTCTTGGCATTGAATTTCTTGAGTTCTTTGTAGATTTTGGATATTAGCCCTCTGTCAGATGTGGGGTTGGTGAAGATTTTCTCCCAGTCTGTAGGCTGCCATTTTGGAGCTATTACCACTGATTTTAGTTATTAGAATTTTTATAGTTTTATCTTGTTTTAATTTCAGCATCTTGTGTGGATTCTGGGATTAAAGCCTACCAGTGGTGGTGCACTGAAGCCTGGAAGAGCAGTAGAAGGACCCAGTACAGTAAGTGACAGCCTTCTGACCCAGTGATTGCTACTTACCCTGTCAGGCTCTGCATTTAATGTCACCCTTCCTTTAGGTTCTAACAACTGCAGTGATGACAGATTTGCCGGTGATTTCCAACATACTTTCAAGACTGTTTGAAAGCTCACAGTAAGTCTGTTTGAAACTGACAGCCACATTGCTTCTAACTATATATTTGAGATGAAATTTTCTTTTTCATTTTCATTTTAGGTATCTTGATGACGTATCTTTGCATCATTTAATAAATGCACTTTGTTCCTTATCTCTAGAAGCAATGGATATGGCCTATGGAAATAATAAGGTGTGGCAATCTACATTTTTCTTTAGTTATACAAAGTACATAAGTGATTTTAGCCTTTGACTGTAGTTTGGTGCTTTGTTAGCAGTGGTCTGTCAGGTGTTGACCATTTGTAGCAGGAGGAATAAAGAGGCATTATGTAGCTTGTGGTTTGTCTAAGTATGTAGTATGATTTAGCCTTATGGTCCTTCTTTCTTGTGTGCTGAATATTCTTAGTAGTTTATAAGTAATGCAATAGAGTTTTTATAAATAGCTTTCATAAAATATCTTGATAGTACTTGTATCTAACATTTATGATTTGTGTGATATAAGACTGCAGTTAGGGAAAGTGTTGCAGGTTTGGATGACTATTTTGCCCTCACTGGAATGGAAAATCAGGAGCTAATTGTTTCCTTCTAAAGATAATGATTCTCCTCACCTTGAAAGTAAACATTTTCACTGTCCATTAATTGAGTAAATAGAATAGGACTTCTGTCTCCCTTGCCAGGTAAGTATAGAACAGTACTTCTGAATATTAAGATTCAAGGACAGTTCTTTCTTACTCAAAATACATTGTTATATTTGTAAAATACAGAAAAACTTGAGTTTAATCATATTTTAGAAATTGCTATCTTAAATGAATTGCACAAGGCTAACAGCATCCAGTGGTAAAATACTTGCCAACATTGTAGGAAGCCTTGGGTTTGATTCCATCACAACAAAAATATATACAGATTGCCGGGCGGTGGTGGCGCACGCCTTTAATCCCAGCACTTGGGAGGCAGAGGCAGGCGGATCTTTGTGAGTT
>CAJQZJ010032342.1:5792561-5878406 GCA_907164525.1 Lophiomys imhausi
GGGGGGGCATGTGTGTTAAATGTCATGGCGTACTTGGGAAGAAGCTGTTAATGAACTTGTTGGTTCTCAAGCATGACCAAGTTTAGCTACTCTAATTGAGAGCTTGGTAATTCTGGAAACTCTTTATTGTTGCATGAGGGTGGGATAATGATGATGTCGTCTGCGGTGTAGGGGTAAGGTGATGATGTACATCCTAGAGTACAAGACAGTGCCCAAAATAAAGATTGTCCAGCCAGTGACATCAGTGGGTCTGAGGCTGGTTGTAATGCTTTGGCTTGGGTGACAGTGTTGGGAACAGTCCAGAAAATGGGCAGAGGTACTGTTGGACAGTGAGTGGTGTGAGGGAGGTATGTGAGTACATACATTTTGGTTGCACTTGATGGTCAGTGGACAACATTGGATGCCCTGTTACCATTTGTTACCTCATTCTCTTCACCCCCAGTCTCTTCCTGAACCTGGAGCTCCTGTTTCTGCCCCACAGTGCTGAGTTTACACAGCTATAGCCAGCTTCTCATATAGGATGGAGGATTTGAACTCCGGGCCGCAGGCTTGGCAGCAGGCGCTCTGAGATGAAAGCACACGTCACTCCACCTGCTGCTTCTTGTTGTTTGTTTAGCGTGGACACTGGAGAGTCCGCCTTGGCCCCGTTCCTGCATGGCAAGCACTCCACCAAATGTCCCATTTCCCCACTCCTCTTGAGTGTCTTCGTTTTTGATTTTGAGACTGGGTGCCTCTACATAGCCTAGCATGTCCTTGGAACTAATGTACACAGGCTGCCTCTGCCTCTCGAGTGCCATCACACCTAGTGTATTTTATTTCATTTGGGTTTTTTCTCTTTGTGTATAATTTATATGTGATGGACTATACAAAGCATTAGTGGTAGCACTTGTGTTTACATTATGCCAACAGACACATGAATTGCTAAGTATTGATTTAAATTTTTTAAATGAAAATATAAGGCAGCTCAGGTGGCTTCTATAAATTTTTCTAATGTGAACATTAGTGAATTTGCTTTTAATTGGCCTCTGTGCAATATGTAATTATATGTAGACTTTTACAAAGCTAACTTCCTGGTTGTTGGTTTTTGCTTTTTTAAAATGTCTGTTTATTGTGCATATGTGGTGGGGAGTACGCACATATGCCATAACAAGCAAATGTATGAAGGCCAGAAGCAAGTTTTCAGGAATGAGTCCTCCCCTTCCACCATGTGGGCCACAGGAACTGAACTTTGGTCTTCTAGCTTCAGCCATCTTGCCAGCTCACTAAAAAAATGTTTAAGAAACTCAGCTATAGCCGGGCGGTGGTGGCGCATGCCTTTAATCCCAGCACTTGGGAGGCAGAGACAGGTGGATCTTTGCGAGTTCGAGGCCAGCCTGGTCTGCAAAGTGAGTCCAGGACAGCCAGGGCTACAGAGAGAAACCCTGTCTCGAAAAACCAAAAAAAAAAAAAAAAAAAAAAAAAGAAAGAAACTTATTTTAGACATGTACACATTAAAATCATATGTCATACTGTTGTAAGTTATAACTTCTCCGGAGATTAAGAATGAGAACGTCTTAGGCCTCAGATAGTTCAGTGATGGAGCTCTTGCCTACCACACATGAAAATGTCAGCTCACCCCCTAATCCTTCAGTACTATGGGGATCTATGTTTGCATCATTAATAAAAGTAGATGGATAGCAGACGATGTCACTGACAGCTTTTGTTTCATCTTCCTATATTTTTATTCTATTCTCCTTAGGTAAAAATAAATAAAATCTCTATAAGTAGGTGTGTTACCCACTTAACATATGCATACCCATTTGTAGAGATTTTGTATTATTTCTGGGTTTCGGTATTTTTGTTTTGTTTTTGGTGTTTTTCAAGACAGGGTTTCTCTGTGTAGACCTGGCTGTCCTGGACTCACTTTGTAGACCAGGCTGGCCTCCAACTCACAGAGATCCGCCTGCCTCTGCCTCCCGAGTGCTGGGATTAAAGGTGTGCACCACCACGCCCGGCTCAGTTTCAGTATTTTTAATTAGCATTTTTAAATTATTTGTGTGTGGGCATAAGTGGGCACTCTGCTCAGCATGCCTGTGGAAGTCAGAGGACAGCTTAAGGGATTAGTTCCTGCCTGCACCCGCTTGATTGCAGGGTCTGTGTTCCTGCCACTCAGTGTACTCCGGGGAGCTGGCCTGTGAACATTTATGTGGCTGTTTGTCTGTACCTGGGTCTTGGTTGTTAGAGTGTCTGGATTATGGAGGCGAGCAGCTGCCCATCAGGCTTTGTGGCTCTGGAGACGGAGCTCGGTTGAGTTTGTGTGGCAGATGTCTTTCCTCTCAGACATCTTGCCAGTCCCCAAATCATGTTTTTAGTACCTTAGAACCTAATTACATTCTTTTGAGTTCTGTGTCAATTTAAGCAGAAAATAGACCAGCTATGCTCCAAAGTCTCAGACAGTGTAGTCATATCTCTGTTAATTGGTTTCCCCTTTCTTGATACAGGGGACTTTTCAAGAGCTTGGGATGTGCTTCTTGACCACATTCAATCGGCTGCACTCAGCAAAAACAATGAAGTGTCCCTGGCTGCTCTGAAAAGCTTCCAGGAAATCTTACAGATTGTGTCCCCTGTCAGAGACTCAGAGAAGCCGGAGACCCCTGTGGTCAATGTGCCCATGCCAGTCCTTGTGGGAAGCATCTCAGGCCCAGGCCTGAACAGGCCTTTTGTAAGGACAGATTCCATTGGAGACAAACTTGGGAGATACAGTTCTGAGCCACCCGTGGTAACTGAGGAGCTTGAAGATTTGAACCTCTGGTGGGCTGCCTGGAACACCTGGTACAGAATTGGCTCTGAAAGCACAAGGCCACCTGCTGCCTTTGATAAGCTGACCTTCATCCCTAGCCAGCCTTTTCTTACAGCTTTAATTCAGATATTCCCAGCTCTGTACCAGCACATAAAAGCTGGATTCAACATGGATGACTTGCAGAAGTTGGGAGTCATATTGCATAGCGCTGTTTCAGTCCCGATAAGTTCAGATGCGTCCCCTTTCATTCTTCCATCCTACACTGAAGCAGTCCTGACAAGCTTACAGGAGGCGGTCCTTACAGCTCTAGATGTTCTCCAAAAGGTGAGTTTACCAGCTGCACAAGCAACAGTGAGTGTGGTTTTCTGGGTGGTTGTTGTTTGTTTTGTTTTGCTTGCAGTAAGTTTTGGATTTTTTGAGGTTTCTGTGAATGCATACTTCAGCCATAATTTTAAGAATGTCAAGATTTTTTAAAATGTATTCTTTCTGGTGTTAAAAAAAAGTACTTTAGGTCTGTTTTGAATCATTAAGGAGCTGAGTGTCTTCTAACTCCAGTTCACTTAAACCTGGTTCTGAAACTGTTGATAGCCATACACCAAGACTCAGGGGTGAGCTTATAAAAGTGTTTTTCTGCCAGCGTGGTGGTGCACACCTTTAATCCCAGCACTTGGGAGGCAGAGGCAGGCGGATCACTGTGAGTTCGAGGCCAGCCTGGTCTACAAAGCGAATCCAGGACAGCCAGGGCTGTGACACAGAGAAACCCTGTCTCGAAAAACCAAAAAAAAAAAAAAAGGGGGGGGTTTCTTACTGCAGTTTTATGTTTATGTTTAGCTGTGTATTTTGTTCTTTACAATAGCAAATCACGAAGCATCTGAAAACCATTGAATAAATCCAGTCTGGGAAGCCAGACCACATCAAAATAATATTTTTTGTTGTTGCTGTTTTTGTTTTTCAAGACAGGGTTTCTCTGTTTAACCCTGGCTGTCCTGGACTTACTTTGTACAGACCAGGCTGGCATCAGACTCACAGAGATCCGCCTGCCTCTGCCCCCCGAGTGCTGGGATTAAAGGCGTGTTCCACCACGCCCGTCCCAAAATAATATTTTTAGATTATCAAGGAAATTGATACCACAGTTCATCACTATCAGAGTCCTAACCAAGGGCCAACAGAATGGCTACACAGGTAAAGGAGCTCATGCCAAGCCTGATAATGGTCCCTGGGACTCTCATGGCAGAGGAACCCCAAAAGTTGTTCTGCCCTCCGTACATATGCCGTGCTATGAGCACATAAAATAAATTGTTAAAGAAAAAGAAAAACTAAACAAAATGTGGTGTAATTAGTCACCTGTATTCCCAGCACTTGGAGTCTGAGGCAGGAAGGTTCAGGTGGACCTTGAGCCCAGCTTTCTCTACAATGTGAAACTCTCTCTCAGGAAACACACACGAACACACAAGGCCAAGTCAGGAATCAGCCAGGACAAGGGGCTCTCCTGTCCCAGCCTGTTTGTGAGGTGTCAGTCTTGTTTGCTTGTTCTTTTATACCCAGCAGGAATGATGAAAATGCTGACATGGCAGCCTTAACTGCCCCTGGAGGCACTCATGCTAAGCAGTAGTTCTTTATTTGTTTAACCCAAGTTGCATTGTAGAAGAGATTGTGAACAAACTCAAAATTTAACAAAATCTGACATTCTGAATTTCTATGACTGAAATCACAATAAGTTTAAAAATTTTTCCATTGGAGAAAAAATATAGTCCATGATACTTCCCCCTCTGATTAGATTATACAAATATATTATTCATTTCCCAAAAGTGAATAGAAAAGGTGTTCTATTGGGAAAATGTAGTCATTTGGAGAATTCCCAGATTCTTGAACTCTCAAAACTGCATATTCAGGTTTGTTAGTCATGCATGCATTTACGGTAATAAAAAAAAAAACATGATACCCTTTAGTTTTCAAGGAAAACCCCAAAATTTTACTTTTTAATGAGACTGAGCTCTAGCAGAAAAAGAACAAATATAATTGTTCATTGTGACTACTAGGAATTTGTTCTGAGCTTTGACTCTGAAAACAAAATGTAACATCATTCCAAAATTTGCCAACTTCTTTATTTCACTGAAGTCATTGCGTATGATTGTTTCAGATATTTACTTTTCAACTAGAATGCCTGTGACAGTATAGAGCAGGCACAGGGCAGAAATCAGCTTGTGTCCGCAAGCTGGTAACCCTTAAACTGAAGTCAACTTGGTCGTGACCTAAAGCTGGGTTCGTGGCTACTGTGTGACCAATCTCAAAAGCACCTCAGCCTTACATGGCACTTGTCCTAACAGGCTGGGCCTTTCCCTTCTCTGTTAAAGAATAAGTCACACTTCTTTACAGTCATGTTTAGCCCGACTAAACACTTTGAGGTTCTCTTTCGTTTAGTAGTTGTTTAACTAGCTTGAGTTCGAGTGTGGAAGGGCAAGATAGCATAAGACATGAGAGAGCACAGGTCTTGAGACTCTTTGGGTGAGCAAATGCATACACAGGGAAGAACTTTTTGGAGTTCATAGTGTGCATCCTAATGTTCACATTTTGCTTCGTAGGCCATCTGTGTTGGACCAGAAAACATGCAGATAATGTACCCAGCTCTATTTGACCAGCTACTGGCATTTGTAGAGTTTTCTTGTAAACCTCCACAGTACGGACAGCTGGAGACAAAACACATTGCAAATGCAAAATATAATCAGGTAGTTTACAAACTGTGTTTATTCTGTAATGAGTTATGGCTTATAAATGAGTTCCAATTAAGATAGACTGGTTACCTAAGAAAGGGAAGTTGTCATTTGTGCTCACGTGTCTGTCACAGAACAGAAGCTCTACCTGAGGAACCTGGTCTGTGACGTTTCCCTCCTCTCCGGATGCTTCTTCTAAAAGTTTGCCCTTCCACTTCCCTTATTTATGCAAAAATGAAAGTTCCATTGTACCTTTTTCTTGGCTACTCCATTCTACAAAATGGGTGTAAATCCTTAAGCCTAATTTTACCTTAAAATAGATATTTACAATGCAAGATAAAGAACTCTGTGTACTAAATAAGTTGTCCATTGCTGGTGTGAAATTTAGTTGGATTTTATATATATTTTCAGAGCTTTAGTTGGCAAATTATATCTTCATTTTGACTTAGAGCAAAAGTAAATTTTAGAGTTACATACATGCTGATTTTCTTCACTCAACATAAATACTATAATTATATATAGTCCAAAAAGTAGTTTTAATATGTATTAATTTTTCTCATTCTATTTGTCTTGCATCACAATGGAATCACAATAGATCCAACTATTTGCACCGGTGAGTTAAATTTCCTAAACCTGTCCTAACCTGCTGGCAACAAGTCGAGTACATCTTCCCAGTCTCAATTGAGTGCTCTCTGTGCTTCCCCAGTAGTTGTAACTTTTGCCTGGCTGAAAATTATTTTTTATGAAGTACGTATGTTTTTAGAAACTTTGCATGTAATGTGATCATATCTAGAACCAAGGCCTGAACTTGTAAGGAAAAGGAATCTTCTTTTCAAAAACAATATCGTTTCCTTCAGTCCCATTACCTCTAACTCCATGTGAAAATATTACTTTCTAGGCGGAGTGGGTAGCCTTGAATTATGTACCATTCGCTGAAAGATCTTTAGAAGTGGTTGTGGATTTGTACCAAAAAACGGCTTGCCATAAAGCACTGGTGAATGAAAGAGTCCTCCAGAACATTATTAAGGTATTGTATTTTTATCTCTGTGGCTTTGTTTGATATTATAATAGTATTGAAATTTCTCTAAGGAATTTATTAGATAAATGAAAACCATTGTTATTATAGTGACTTCAAATCCATGAGTTGTAGTTGACAAACTTGTTTTTTATCTACGAGATCCTTTGGAATGGGGTGGTTTGGCACAGCACAAAGACTGGAACCCAGAGCCTTTCAAATTCCAGGCAGACACTTTTCTGCCGAACTGTAGCCTGGTAAGGTCCTCCTTTGCTGTGGACTGGTCACAGTTCTCACAGGGCCCTCACTCACGTCTTCAGGGCGCCCTCAGAGAGAGCGCCAGTTTCACTGCCGATGCAGACTCATGTTTAAAAGGCCAGTACCTTACATATATAGCATATAGAGGACCATGCTTGGGGGCTTCTTTTTAAAGACACTAAACTTTTGTTCACTATGTTTCTTAACTTTTCCTCTATTTGAAGGATAAAAATCTAAACCTAAATCCTTTTCTAGGTTTGATGTACTTGCACTACTAATTTAGTGCAGTATTAGCAACAGAATATTAAAATACTTGAGTAAAATATAAAGCTCAAGGAGTTTTAGGACAAAACTTGAAAGTCCTGGTGTCTCAGGTGCTAGCTGTCCCACTGGGAAAGTATAGGCAGTGCTGGCGTCTATAAGACAAGGGGACCTTTATGAACAAAATTGCTCTTTGCAAAATGGTAAATTTTCTGTCCTTAACTCTTTAGCTTCTCATATAGTATCCTCACTGTGATCTTAAAGAGAACCGAGGTTCAGAGAAGTTATTAAGGACTCATTGTTCAGACGATGAGAGAGACATGTTAAGGCAGCGGTATGGCTGCTGCACTGATGGGACCCAGCACTTGGGAAGCTCAGACAGGCGGGCGGGTAAAGAGTTTTGAGTGCACCGAGCTGCGCCGCTGGTGCGACTCCAGGTCCAGTTAAAAGCACATGTAGCTCCCAGAGCTGACGTTATGGTACTGGTTGTTCTTAGCATACAGAAGGCCCTGGGTCTGGTTCTCAATTCCAAACAAAATAAAGTGTACCTTTCTAGGAAATAGGCTTTGGGGACCATGCCTGAAAATCAATCTTTCTTAATTGTCTTTTCAGTAAAGGTACCCGAGCTGCTGTCTTGTCCCCCAGTTGTTACATGGTGTTTAGTTCCGAATGCAGCTGTGTGTTCTGACCAATCCTAACTGCATTTCTCTTCAGACTCTCAGGGTTCCCCTCAGTCTGAAGTACTCCTGCCCTTCTGAGAGCACATGGAAACTGGCGGTAGCTTCTCTCCTCAAAGTCCTTTCCATCGGGCTGCCAGTCGCCCGACAGCATGCTGCTTCTGGGAAATTTGACAGCATGTGGCCAGAATTGGCCAGCACTCTTGAGGATTTCCTCTTTACTAAAAGGTTAGCTCATTGATCTAAAATTAAGAGATGGAAGACTATGTCTACAGTTGTTCAGATGTGGGCCTTACTCTATATCCACTGATTGGACCATTGCTGGGCTGTCCACGCAACTGGAAGGGCATTTTTCTGTGTTGGTTACTTCTCATTGCTGTCACGTAGTAGGTGGTGACAGGAAGCAGCTAGAGGAGGATGGGTTTCAGTTCTCTGTAGCGGGAAAGGCTCATGCCTGATACACAAGACTCGCTGCTTAGTGTATTTTCTAAATTTAAAATGTACAAATAAAACAAGGTCTGCTAACAATCTACCTGTAACTACAAAACTGTACACTATACCTCTAAACTAAATTCATTGATAGTATTTTTATACACAATGTAAAAGAAAGTAAAAACTACTGTAATTTAAAAGTGTATTCTCTTAAGTATTCCATAATGTCTCAGCCTGAGTAAGAAGAGCTAATGTTTTATCATTTGAATACTGTTTATCTCTATTCTGATTGTTTGTTCAGAAAATGAAATCAAGTCTTTTTTTCTTTTTTAGCATACCTCCAGATAATCTCTCTATTCAAGAATTTCAAAGAAATGAAAGTATTGATGTTGAAGTAAGCAAGCTTAGAAAATTTTCCTGTTTTTTTACTATATCTCAGGACCATAAATGGAATTTGAAGTCTTTAAAAAAGTTTAATTTTAGTAGGGGAAGGACACGTGTGCTGCATGCGTCTCTGTGTCTGTGTGTGTGTGTGTGTGCGCATGCGCACCATTATATAGGTCAGAGGACAACTTCGAGGAACTTTCCACTTTTACATGGGTTGTGTTCATGCTGACTCATCTTGCCAACCTTGAAGTTTTTAGCTTTGCACTTACGGTTGGGTGAAGGAGTTGGGATCTATTGTCTTTAGTGAGATAGCTGAACTTTTAAGCAAGTCAAATACATGATTTTCAGGTGTAAACTTGAGCGTATAGGCAAAGTATAAAGTATCACCTTTGTGCCATTACTGTTTTAAACCTTGTATGAGTTTTTCTTTTCCTTTAGATGATAAAATAGTGTGTTTGACAAAAATGTGTATAACTTTAATTTCTTACAGTTTATAATTTCTGGTTATGAAACATAAGTTTAGTATTAATTTTGAATATTTTTAGCATGGATGAGTTTCATATGCTGAGCATTTTTCTATATATATTTACGATTGGGTGAAGAGGAACGTATGTTAAAACTGTAGCACAGTAACCCTTCCTGCTGACTTTTCTTGTAGGTCAGATGGATTAAGGAAGCAAACTAGCGGTCATGTTATGTAGTAACAGTAAACATTTATAGACTTCCATCAGGGAAGTTCTTTAATTTTTAAAAAAATAAAATTTAACTTTTACTCTAGAAATTATAATTTGAGTCTGACTCTTTCGAGAAAAAAATAGGATTAACTCCCCTTTGCTTTAGGTTGTTCAGCTTATCAGCGCCGAGATACTCCCGTATGCCAATCTCATTCCCAAAGCATTTGTGGGCCAGATGATGGCCATGCTCAACAGGGGCTCGATCCATTCCCAGTCGTCCTCCTTCACAGGTGCGTTACTCAGTCCTTTCATGGTAGGAAGGGGCAGGACATGCTTACTCCTGACTGTTCAAATATAAATCGGAGAACAGGGAGGGAAGGAGGGAATTTTTAGAAATGGGATGTAGAGGGTTAAATTTTCTGAGAGGAAATATAGGTGTGTTCATATTTGTAAGCTCTGATTAAGTAAGTTACATGGTACTTCTGGAACCTAATGAAGTTATGTAAGTTGACAGGAGTTACTAGTTTTGTGAAGTTGTGAGTTATTGTAAAGAATATAGTATAGGAAAAAAGAACAGTTTGGTTCTGTTAGGGAGAAACCTGCCTTAGCATTTGTTAAAGAGCAAACAATTAGCGAGTCCCTGCTATGTACAAGCATTATGATGAGTGCCTACTGTGCGCAAGCATTATGCTAGACAGTATCGCATTCTTCAAATAATTTGAGGATAGGTACCACACTGTTACAGAAAGAGATGTGTCTAGTCTGATTGAATAAAACTCCCATAGTCATAAGACTTGAGGCCAAATAAGAAAGAACGTGCTCTTTTCATTATGTCTCACGTCTTTTTAAAAATTATTTATTTTTATTTTATGCACATTGATGTTTTGCCTGCATGTATGTATGTCTGAGGGTGTCAGATCCTCTGGAACTAGAGTTACAGACAGTTGTGAACTGCCACGTGGATACTGGGAATTGAACCCAGGTCTTTTGGAAGGACGTTAAGAACAACCAGTACTCTTAAATACTGACCCATCTCTCCAGCCCCTTGGCATCATCTTAATTTGAACTGCTCTGAATTTCGTTTTGTTATTATTTCTATTTATTAAAACATGTATTCAAATCTCAGATTCAGATGTACTCATGACATCATAATGGGAATTTTTCTGTGCGATTATAAATTTTTCCAGGGGATAGATAGATAGATAGATAGATAGATAGATAGATCGATCCTTAATCCAACATTTACTAGACCCATGAATAATTTGTGAAATTTTAAAGAACATTTATACAGTTCGTCCACTAGATGGTGCTCTTGCTCCTTACTTAACTAGGTTTCCCCCCCCACCTACCCCAACATTTTTAAAAACTTGCCTGTAAGTTTAATCAGCATGGCAATTTCAGAGAAAAATAATTAAGAGGGCTTAATTCTTATATCATACTTATATTTAAGATGCTAGATATTTTAATGAAGTACAATTAAAATTTGGCATAAAGTATTTCAAGCTACATAAGTACTGAGTTATCAGGTATACATTAGTCCTGGAAACTTTCTGATAGCCTCAGCTGCCATTTATAGTATGAAATGTACCAACACTGAAAAGCGCGTACACATTCTTTCAGGGACTCTGCATAGCACACATTGTCTCAGCTTTACCTTGGAGTTTTGTTTTTTTTGTTTTTGTTTTTGTTTTTTCAAGACAGGGTTTCTCTGTGTAGCCCTGGCTGTCCTGGACTTGCTTTGTAGACCAGGCTGGCCTTGAACTCACAGAGATCCGCCTGCCTCTGCCTCCCAAGTGCTGGGATTAAAGGCGTGCGCCACCACGCCCGGCTGTTACCTTGGAGTTTTTTTATAAGCACACAGAAAGACATTCCGTGCTAACCAAGTTTCCATGGTCACTTGGTTCTTGGTTCTTTAGCAAAATCTGATAGTTCACAGACTTCTAAAAAGAAGGCCAAAACAAATGAGTAAATAAAAGAAACAGAGTTTATTGGTTTACGATTCCAGAGGGATAAGAGTGCATCACCACCACGGCAGGGAAGTGGGGAAGCAAGCAGATATGGGAGCAGAGGCAGCAGAACAAACTGAGAACCTCAAACAGGAAACTGAGAGTGAACGCAAGAGTTGGAAGTGTGTGTGGATTGAGGGAGATTGAGACATCACATATGAGAGAGAAAATGTGTGTATACTGGGAATGACACATGACTTTGAAACCTCAAAGTCCACCCCTTGTGATACACTTCTTCCCGCAAGGCCACACGTCCTAGGCTTCACCAAACAGTGCTTCCACCTGGGGACCAAGTGTTCAAATGCCAGAGGCTACTTATCATACAAACCACAACAGTGATCAAGAAAATACAACAGAAACCATTAGGAAAATATGCACTATGATAAAAAAGAAATAAAATTAATCAGAGGTGTTTAACATCTGATAACTATGTCTTCCAGGAGGAAACAGAAATATAGAAAAGAAAATTACTGAAGATAAATATGTTCACATTAGAAATGATAACTCTGTACCCAAACCAGATAAAAGGCCCTTAGTAAGACATATTAGAAAATATCAACATACTTACAATAAAAAGATACTGAAAATTTTCAGCAACAAAAACTTTTAAAATGGCCTAGACAGTCTCCATAGGAACTGCATACTTCTCAAAGACCAAAGACATGACATGGTGACTAGAAATGACGAGTTCTCACGGTGGAGGTACGTGCCTTGGCACAGCTGGGCGAGTATGAGTATAGAATAGTAATTCTGTGCACCAGCAGAAAGGACATCATGTTCTCGGGGCTTCTGCCTCAGACTGGTCGGGATAAGAGAGTTCCCATTTCCCACTCCCAGCCTCGAGCAGCTGGGAGCCACCCACACCTGATACCACAATAAAGCAATGGCTTCCCCAGAAAAACAACAGATGTATTTTTATTCATCCTTGCTTAGAAGCCACTGCAGAGTATCTCATTGAAAATATGAGCAAGCCAAGAAAATGGAAGGCTTGCGTTCTGGGAAGTGTAACAAGAGGGAGAATGGTATTGGCCAAGACTGCTTTCAGGTCTAGAGAGCGTGACTAAAGAAGAACTGGTCTAGACGAAAACAGGCTCCAGTTTCTAGTTCAAGAAAAACGTGTTGCTAGGAAAGGAGAAAAGATAATAAAAGACAGAAAAGGCTTTTTGCGACTTTTGCCTTAAAGTCTTGAGAAGTTTGTCCAGGTTTTGTTGTTGAATGTGAGGTCTCAGATACCCCAGACTCGCCCCCAAAAGTGCATGGCTTCAGTGGCTGACCTCAGACTTCCTGTGTAGCCTAGAATGACTTTGAACTTGTCACTCATGCTGGAGTTGCAGATATGCCACTGTGTCCTCTTTGTGTGGTACTGTGGATTGAAGCTGGAAACCAAACTCAGAGCCTCGGGCATGATACCAACCAAGGGGCACTTGTTGCCCTTGACACTCATTTTATAGTATTGTCAAATGATAACAAAAATGTTGAGCCCAACAGATGCTTGCCACCAAGCCTGATGAACCGAGTTCAGTCATTAGAATCCACACAGTGAAAGGAGAGAGCTGACTCCTACAAGTTGTCTCCTGACTTCCACACACACATAAAGTAAAATCAAGAAAGAACATGTTGTTATGTTAGTAAATATTATTAACTGTAGGTTGTTCATCAATGCCTTAATCTTACTGAGTGTATTGCATATTTCTAGCTTGTTAGGCTCGTTTATTAATGTGCACTGTTTTCACATTTTATTAATGAGCAAATGTTGCTGATTTCACAGAAGCAGAGATTGACATTCGTTTGAGAGAAGAATTTTCTAAAATGTGTTTTGAGACATTGCTACAGTTCTCCTTCAGTAACAAAGTGACAACACCGCAGGAAGGCTACATCTCACGGATGGCACTCTCTGTGCTTTTAAAGAGGGCCAGGGATGTCCTGCATCGCTACATAGAGGATGAGAGGCTGAGTGGAAGATGCCCTCTCCCGAGGTATGTGTTCAGTTAAGGAGGAAGCGCATTAATACCATAATTAGTAACAAAGGTGGCTCAAAACCAAGAGATTTCTCATGTGAGCTAGACAGGACAGGGTTGTTGATGGTCGTCTTCACCCTTTACAGCATAAGTATTCATAGACTTTGCTGCAGATGCTTTTTTTATTATTATGCTATTTCAGGTCTCTCTTGGAGATTAAGAACTCTGTGATACATGTATCAAATTACCTTTTGAACCTAAAAAAACCCTATTGAATCTGAAAATAGAGCCTCTGCCAGAGGTTTCCACATAAGGTCTTGTATATTTGCATGAGAACACGATCTTTTCCTGTAAAGAGAAAGTAAGAGATTAATCACTACCCACCGTTATCTTTGATGGTCATTTCTTGATATCGATCACTGGCCATGTCTTAAGTCTCAGTTTCTTCTAATATGCTTCCCAAAGCCCTTGTGCTAAGCAGACCTCTTCCTTTATATCTACCCTGTGTTCACGGCAGGGCTCCAGGGCTGTCTCACAGTGAGCTCTAGACTCCTTCCTTTTTATCAACCCTGTGTTCATGGCAGGACTCCAGGGCTCTCACAGGAGCTCTAGACTGGATCACAGCAAAGGACAGAATCTTTTTTGGGGGGTGGGGTGCGGTTTCAAGACAGGGTTTCTCTATAACAGTACTGGCTATCCTGGACTCACTCTGTAGACCAGGGTGGTCTCAAACTCAGAGATCCACCTGCCTCTGCCTCCTGAGTACTGGGATTAAAGGTATGTGCCACCACAGCCAGGGACTAATCATTTTTTTTAAATGCAGAAACTGGAGTTTATGTCAAAGCAAACAGAAAAATATGAGAGGACAGAGATGGCAGGTCAGGAAAGTGTCAGGGAACAATGGCTTCCCTGTCATTAGGCTGTAGTAGAGAAGCAGGTCACCCCCCACATCCCCACGTGTGCACATGTTTCCTTACCAATTTCTGAGGCGGGAACTGACCTGAAAAAGGATACAGGTTTTCTTTTTTAAGCATTCATATGTCTTATTAAATTCCCTACCACAATTTCATACCATTTAGATTACCCCAGGAGTGTATGAATGCCTTTTTCTCAATTTTTTTAACCTTTTTAAAAAATATTTATTACTTCAGGTTACATCTCCATCACAGTGGCCTCCTTCCACCCCTCCCAATCCCGCCCTCCCACCCTCTACCCCTATCCCTTCTATCCTCTGGAGTAGAGTGTCCCTACATAACAGTCCCCCGCCCCAGTTCAGCAGTCATATGAGGGCCAAGAGCCTCCTCCTACACTGGGGGCCTTTTCCTCAATTTTTGATATTTTAAAATTCTTAGCTCATTTAGTGTTTATTTTACAGTTTTCTAATTTGGTGAATGAAAGTCACGAAATCACATTTTAAAAAATGACTAGTACTTATTAACTACCTACAATCTTGAATTTTAAATTTCTAGATTGTAAATCATAGGTCTCTACCTTCAAATGTATATGCAAAGACATCCCAACAATGGCTTGCTAGTAATTTGATTATGGACATGATTAAAAATTGATTAATTAAAGTTGATTTCTATATGTGCATGAAAGTGCAGAGATGAAGCTGCTGTGGGTGAATATTATTGCTGGATCATAAGTATTAGCTCAGAAGATATCTTCCTTCATTTTGTGTTGAATATTTAACTAGCTCCTGTAATATTCACATTCTATTTTGTTCTGTTTGTTTATGTGTCAGTATGTGGACATTAGTACAAGGGCCTGAAGAGACCAGCGGCGTCTCCTCTCCTGAACCTAGAACTGTGTGAGCCGTCTGCCCGGGCTCTCGGAGCAGACGCAGGTTCTTAGGCACTGAGCTGGGTCTCCCACTCTACCTGCTTTCTCTGATTTGGGCTCTATTTATAGTCATCTGGTGAAGTTGTTTCATTCTGTGCTGCAGTGTTGTGTGTTTTCCACAAGCAACATTCCAACATGAAACTGCTCGCAAAGCACATGTGATTGGGGATGGGTTCAGTCCCCAGAGCTTGCGGCCTGGTCAGGAGGCTTCTGGAGCCTCAGCAGCCGAGGAACTGAGGCAGGAGGGTCAGAAGTTCAAGGTCGTCCTCAGTTACAAGTTTGATATCAACCTGGGAAATGTGTGAGATCCTATCTCAAATTTAAAACCATCAAATAAACAAACAAACAAACAAAAGGTTTTGAAGTAGTGCCCTGTGCTGTACTGTGCCAGCCGTAGAAGGAACCATATAACAAAATGGCCATCCCTGTTGGGGGAAAGGAAAGAACCAGGTGTTGTAGCCCTTCGATCCTCTGTACGTGCTTATTCTTATGGTTGAGTGTTGCTAAGTAGGCCATATCAGGATTAATTTCAGGCATAATTCATGATTGTCACATAAAATACAACAAGTAAATGAAAAATACTTGAGTATCATTGAACTTGTAGCAGCATTATAAAATATATCAGGTATTAAAGGTGTCTTTTCCATTTAATCTTTGGCAAATTTCTATTAATATTAGTTGGAAAACAAACAAAAAAATGTGTTGTAGAGAAGTTTTTAAAGCATGTGTTATAAAATATTTTAGTTTTCTGGGAAGTAGTGGCTCATGTCTTTAATCCTAGTACTCAGGAGGCAGAGGCAGCTGAATCTCTGAGTTCAAAGCCAGCCTGAGCTACGCAGAGAAACCCTGTGTTGAAAAACAAAACTAAACAAAAAAAGTAATTGTAAATAGTTACATGGGCTGTCTTGTAAATATAGACTCTCAGGAGTTGATGTATCCCCTTCATTTATAACTTCAGTAAGAGTAACTATCCTGGGATTTACATGTATCTGTTATTAATATATTTGATGTTTTTCCTTTTTATAAGAATTTTAACATTATCTTTTTATTTTATTGTAGTCAATATTTTTCCAAAATTATATCTGTTTCTACAAACTATGAGAAAAAAATTACATGGTGTATCTTAAAATCCTAAGGGAAGTCACCTCTCATCCTTTTTAGGCAACAAGTGACAGAAATCATATTTGTTTTAAAAGCCGTCAGCACTCTGATTGATTCGCTTAAGAAGACTCAGCCTGAGAATGGTAAGTGCTTCAGAACTTGCTTGTGCTATGGGGCACTCCGCACTATGCGCTCTCTGCTAGCCTCTGTGCTCTGTGTGCTGAGGTAGTGCAACTTAAGAATGGGCCGCCATTGTCCTCCTCTTTCTTCAGTTCTTGTGGCAAAAGCTCAAGTCCAGTAGGATGACGGTTGAATAGAGTTCATTTGTAATGGTGACCTTGTCCTGTTGAAACTGCTTGTGAGGGGCTGGGGAGACGGCTCAGCGGTTAAGAGCGCTGGCTGTTCTTTCTACCCAAGGACCCAGGTTCAAGTCCCAGCACCCACATGGCAGTTCACAGCTGTCTGTAATTGCTGGGCGTGGTGGCGCACGCCTTTAATCCCAGCAGTTGGAGGCAGAGGCAGGTGGATCTCTGAGTTCAAGGCCAGCCTGGTCTACAGAGTGAGTTCCAGGACAGCCAAGGATACACAGAGAAACCCTGTCTCGAAAAACCAAAACAAAACAAAAAAAGCCTATTACAAAAAAGTGTTAGGCCAGCAAGATGACCTCGCTTGGCAGCCTGAGTTTGGCTCCAGACCAGAACCCAGATAAAACTAGAAGAGCGCCAACTGCACAGAGTTGTCCTCTAACTTCTGTTTATGCCTGCATGTGTATATCAGACACACAGTGATAAAACATTTACAAGTCACTTTATTGTTTTACATTTTGGTTTTTTTGAAACAAGGTTTCTCTGTGTAACAGAGCCCTGGCTGTCCTGGACTCTCTTTGTAAACCAGGCTGGCCTCGAACTTACAGAGACCCACCTGCCTCTGCCTCCCGAGTGCTGGGATTAAAGGAGTACACCACCATGCCTGGCTAAGTTATTTTATTTTTAAGAGAATAGTGTCTGAAAAGGAACATTGTAGGTGCTGTCTGGCCTCCACACATACATACACACACATACATATGCACCTACACATATATATGCACAAATATAGAAAAAATTTAGAAATTAAAATTGTACTCTAAAACAAATGAAGTGAATTTTTTAATTTGATGTAACCATAAGTTATAATGATATGGAAAAGTGTAATCAGCTTCATTAGGAATGAAGAAAAAACTAAGAATCCCAGCTTTGCTAACAGAAGCATGTTAACCTACTCATAGCTGATCTAAGCCCAATGCAAGAGAGTAACTGTCAGGCGTAGACACATCAGGCCCCACGTCTATTTAAATTTTTTATTATTGTCTCACTATGGTTTCATTGCTGGAAGTGAGGCATTTGGAGACTTTTTTCTTGAAGGGGATTTGTTTTTATTATTTTACTTGATGTTAAATTTTGAGTAGGTGATATAAGTACACATAAATTAAAAAATATAAAACCTGTGGCCGGTAAGGTGCTCTGGTTAAGGGCACTCTCCACCAAACCTGAGAACTTGAGTTCAGTGGCCAGAGACCATATGCTAAGAGGAGAAAATGGACTCCCACAAGCTGACCTCTGACCTCCAAGTGCTTGCTGTGGTGCTGAGGTGCACACATTGAGTGAGTGTTAAATGTGTGTGTGTGTATTTATTACTACTTTATTTTTATTAATTTTCATCTAGATACAAAATACATACTCCAGGAATGTCCAGTTTTCTGTACAAATAAATAACATCCCCTATTTGTAACCACCTTTTTCTTCTCTATTTTTCACTTGACAAACATTATGTGTATTCTTCCATATCAATACATATATCTCTTTAACATTCTTCATATAGTTTGAGGTTGGCCTTGAACACCTCCTGTGCAGCCAAGGATGGCCTTGAAGTACTAATCTTTCTCCCTGTGCTCCCGAGGCCTGGGTTACAGATGTCCTGTCAGGAAGCCCCCTGGAGATTTCAGTGGCTTTAGATCCTCCTGTGAGCAGACTCCCCCAGGCCTTACGTCAGGTGTCATCATAGTGCACCTCCCCTGATGAGCCAAGGGTTAGTGTAGTAGTCTGATGTTCATCTGGCCAGGGAAGATGTCTCCGCATGCTCTCTGCACTTAGAAAGCATCAAGGGACAGCTGCAGCAGACTGTCTTAAACTTCCTGCCTTTTTTGTTTTGGTTTGGTTTTCAGTTCCTTTTCTGGTTTCTTTTAAGCCATCTGCCACACCCCAAAGTAAAAATTAAAAAAAAAAAAATGTCATGTGGATTCTTTTCTTATCATTACATGCTATTTATTCTGTGAGTGGAGGAGGGTTGCACATTGCCGTACCGGACATGTGGGGGTCAGGTGAAAACCATGGGGACATGGCCCTCTCCTACCCCGCGTGTGTCCAGGGAGTCACTCTCAGATGTACGGCATATGGCTGCAGCCAGCTTCATCCGTTGAGCTTCCCACCGCTCAGTTGAGATTCACACGGGAAAGGCAGAGCATTCCTCACCACCCCACTCCCACACTGTCTTCAGCTGCTTGTCCCTCCCCACCTATCCTGAAAAAACCTGCTTCAGGAAAGAAGTTAGCACACGCATAGAGTTCTCCAAAAAGTAAACAAGGAAGCAGTGTTAATGGTTAATGAGTAGTGTCAAGACATGTTAGATGGAAAAATCCCATGAGCATCTTCAGTTGAGAAACCATGAATCATATAAATTTGAGTATGCTCTTTTCCTGTAAGTCTCTAGTGAATTCTTATGAATTATTGGCCTTTAAGAGGGGAGATATATGTGACATCTACCAACTTTTAAATCAGATTTGTTTCAGAAATTGAGAGCGACTATGTTAAACTCATGTCCTCATTTTACATCAGAAGAATTGACTTGAGCAGGGTACCAAGCAGTACTTTATTTCAGGGGGAAAATGTTACCACCTAAAAATTAGACTAAAGTATTTTAAATGTGCTTTGAGCCAAGCATTTAATCCCAGCACTCAGGAGGTAGAGGCAGGCAGTTCTCTGCAACTGAGACTAGCCTGGACTACTAAGCAAGTTCTAGGATAGCCAAGGCTACACAGAGAAACCCTGTCTCGACATCCCCCCAAAGGAAGGGGTTATACATCTTCATAATACTCTTTCTCTTGTGCTACCCTGCCTCCCAGACTAGAGCCTTGTTCCATGCAATGACATGACATCTGTCAGCATGTTTTGTGTGGGACTGAACACTCTACAAAGTACTTACCAGAGAATACAGTGAAGGGGCCAGCCTTCGTAACTTTGTAAGACACTGTCTCAGACTAAAAGGTGAAAAAGAGGCCCTGAGGTACAAATTAGTGGTATAACACTTGCGTGCATGTATAAGACCCTGAGTCGGTCCCAAGGACTGGGGAAAAATCCAACAAGCAACAGAAAGTGTAAATTAACATGTGATTTCAGTATAAGCAGATCACTGCTTGCGGTGGATCACTCCTGCTCACTGGGTGACAAGCACCCACTGGTGGATGTGCTGAGGAAAGCAGGGTTGGCTCTTGTGCCGAGTCTAGGGATGCATGTTAAACATGAACAAAGCTCTGTCGGAAGACTACATGTGTATAGCGATTTAAAATTAAAACCACTGTCAAGGGCATTACTGAGAAAAAAATGTTTTCTAGCCGGGCGTGGTTGTGTACGCCTTTAATCCCAGCACTCAGGAGGCAGAGGCAGGCGGATCTCTGTGAGTTCAAGGCCAGCCTGGTCTACACAGTGAGTCTAGGACAGCCAGGTATACACAGAGAAACCCAGATTTGAAAAACAAAATAACAACAAAAAAAATGTTTTCTAATTGTTGTTGGCATGCACCTTGCACACTGTATTTTCTGGCAACTGTACAGAAAAGAGCTATTTGGATTAATCTTTTACTTTTTAATGTTCGAAGTTTGTTGGTATTGATGACTCTGTCCTCACTGGTCATTTCTCTCTTTTTAAGATTTTACTTATTTTTATCTTATGTGTATGAATGCTTTGTCTGCCTGTATGTATGTGCACCACTTTTGTGCCTTGTACTCAAGGAGACCAGAACAGGACATTGTACTCCACTGGGGGTGAAATTAGAAATGGCTGTGAGCAGCCTTGTGGGTGCTGAGAACCAAACAAACCCTGGTCCTCTGCAAGAGCACCAAGTGCTCCTAACCTCTTAGCCATCTCCCCAGCTCCATAGCTACTTTCTTACTTAATTTCTAAGTGCACAATACTGTATTGTCTCTTTTTCAGACTCAATTATATCATAAAATTTTACAAAATTTAAAAAATTAAAAAAATTAAAAGATGCTTATAGAATCATTCCTGTTATATTTTTAAATTCTATTTATGTAGGTTGGGAAACTACTGTTTATATCCACTCTGTTTTGAGATTTTTTTGTGTGTGCTTTTTATATTACAGTTGATGGAAATACCTGGGCACAAGTAATTGCCTTATATCCAACATTAGTAGAATGTATCACCTGTTCATCCTCAGAAGTCTGTTCTGCTCTTAAAGAGGCACTTGTTCCCTTTAAGGATTTCATGCAGCCACCAGCATCCAAAGTTCAAAATGGAGATTCTTGACCACTACAGTACATGTGAAGGAAGAAAGATATTCTAAGGAATGTTTTCTCCTGCGTCTTCTATAAGAAGGACGTTTCTTACTGACTGTTGTTTGCCTCTTTAAATTAAAGTGTCATTATCTGGGTTCAGTAATTCATGTAAAAGCGTTCATGTCAACAAAGGCTCTGGAGGAACCTGGGCCTTTTAATGAGTGATCTTGATGGAAGGGACAGTGAGTGCTGCCATATCTTCAGATGATGATTTAAAAGTGAGCTTATGTACAGTTTGTGGTGTGTGTGCTAATGATGTACTTTTTAAAAAGAAAGAAAAATATTTCCATTCAGATTTTTGAGGCTGGCATTTTGCACCCTTTTTCAAGTACAGAATTGTACTAAAATTTTATGCAAGGTGGTACTGTAACATTCCATATTATCTACAACCAGCCTTTATGAACAAAGGGAACTGATATACTGTGTGTATAATAAATGGTACAGTTCTGTGTAAAATAGTTGCATTTATGTAAAATTTTAAAGTATTGATGTTAAATGCTTGAAGCTGTATTTATTATTAATACAAAATTGTTTGCTTATATTTTTATTTCTGATTTGCCTTTTTCTGGCGCAGATGTTACTGTGTAATCATACAGTTGGCTTCATGCTTTTTTACATGTGTTACTGGTAACCAGAGGGTTCGTGTGAACACAGCAGCAGAAGGTCTCATTGGCTGGCTTTGCACCTTTGAAATGTAGGTTGTAACTTAACACACTGAGACACATGGTAGCACCGTGACCCAATCATACCTCATTTCTTTAAGCCTCTCTCTAAGCTTTCATATGTCTGTTTTTACATTTGCTATCTGAATTTTAAAGACTTTACATATTTTATATTCCTATTGTTTTGTCCGGTGACATTTATCACTGTCTTTGAATGACGACCACAGCAAGATGACTTCATATTTAATGAAACTTTGCCCATGAGCTTTTGGTCTTCTGTACTTCCTTTTCTCAGTTCCTTCCAAGAAGAAACAGCACCAGGCTAACCCACAGTATAAAACAAGTCTCCTGGCAAGTGAGTGTCTGAAGGTGGCCTGCATTTGCAAGTGCAGTGAGCTTACTGTGATGTGCTCGCTGTCCCACCCTCCTGCCCTAAGGAAGAAGGAAAGTTAAGGAGCCCGTTACCTCTCTCTCTTACAACACTGACTTTGACCTAGCTCGATGTATTTTTTTATTTAATTATGCTGTTATAATATTTTTCTTCCAAGTTAAATTTCATTTCACAAGTGCTAAAGACATGAAAAATGTTGAAAACATTGCTATTAATAAGTGATAGTGGGGTTGATATTATTTGAATGCACTAGAATGCTTTTGACTTTAACAAGATTTATAAATTTTGTCCTCTCAAGAATAATCGTAAAACTATAAGGGAGCATTAGAGTTGAGTAATCAGTGAGATACAATTTTGAGGCTATTTTAATTATGTAATGATTTAATTTGCACTATATTCTGTATATGTGTGGTAAGACCTATTTTGAGGGAATATCATTTTTACTCACATGAATCAATTTCTATTTTATTATTTCACCTAAAGTTAAGGTAAAACATGGCATTTCATAGACTGTGCTGTCAGTGTTTTCTTAAAAATGTAAAAAAAATTGACTCAAGCTGTTTATTTTTTATATTTTGATATATTCACTTGTGGATTAAAAACAATATCACTGATAAAAGCATCAAAATAAGAGTGGCAACATTTTCAAAATATTGCCATGAGTTTATAGAAAGTAAGTGTCTGCCCGTGAGAAATAGCAGATCAATTGCCTTCTGAATGCCTATTCTCCAGTGAAGGTTATCTTTGGGTCTAGGGTCTGTAGCATACAGTTACATAAAATAAAAATTTTAGCTAATACAATATTAGCTTTCAATACCAATGTCATGCTGTATATTTCAGAACATAAAAATGTGATGAATGTGTTAATGTCCAGTAATTAATTCCAGTCTCACTGTCAAGCAAACAGGCCACTCCCTTGAGGGCTTCTCCCCAAAACTTCTCTCAACTCCCAAGGAGTCACAACTTGCAGTTAATGCCTTTGGCTCACACATGCTTCTAGGCTACATTTTCTAATATGTATTGGTCCCAGAGAGGTTAATGCATTGATTTTTCCCTGTGTGTATGAACTGGTTCTTCAGTCAGTACAAGAACTGGGCTGTGTGGAGTTGCTAGATGCAAGGAAGTCTTTAGAAGCCCCCAACAGTGAAGCACTGTCATTGTCTTCCACCTCAGGGCCATGAGTTGTAAGTCTCATGATGAGTCTTTACCACCTACCATCTCTAGTAGGGACTGCTGACCAATAGGCTGTTTGACAACTGGATGATCATAGAGGTTTTAATATAATTATCTACTTGCATAAAAATCTTTGGATTCTAGTAGTACAACCACTACCAAGGAAGAAGGGTCAGTTTGTAGTGTCTTATTTCCTTATGATTAATTTTAAATTAATTTTACTATATGCATTTTGAATAACGCTTATTAAAAGCCTATTATGTGCCGGGGGGGGGGGGGGCTTGTTAAGTCTGACTAGAAAAAGAAACATTTACCTTGTTTATACTTTATTACATTAACATTTATGTTCTCACCTATTTTCTCCCATGTGGTTATTAAGTGAACACTTGCTATATTCTTTAAAGTATATATAGCATCAGAAGAAAACAACGTACAATTTAGTTTATTATCCTAGTAGATAAGCCACTTTAAGTAGCGGCCAATAACAATGATTTGTCCTTTCTTCTGTAGTGTTCAGAATGTCATGTTTGTTGTCAGTTTGGTACCAACATGTTCTAGGTAAGCATTTGGTCAATGGTCAGCTAGGAACTGAGAGTTAATATACACTGTTGAAGAGTGCTGGAAAACATCAGAACTATATCCCCTAAAGTGGCACGCTTATGTCATGTCAAGAAAAGGCACTTTTGAATACACTCCTCAAATGTAGAGCAATTCATGTGTACAGCCAAATCTTTAAGAGCTGGCTAAGAGCCACTAAGATAGAACACTTTCAGGAAATACCTACCGGTGATTGCCACTGAAATGAACTGGAAATCAAGACTCAAAATAGATCAGTGTCTAAGCTCAGATTATTGTGGGTTATAGATTTTTTTTTTTAGAAAACTACCACAGTCATGGACAAAAGTGTTCTCTTCAGAAGCGTTACCAGCGGCCGAGAGTGTTTCTACTTGCTAGATTTGGCATTTTGGAGCTACTCTGACTTGTCAGACATATGACAGTTTGCTATGTGTAGTGCTACAAGGCTGTCTTTATTAGACTGAATTGTTTTAATTATTCATAAGAACAGGAGTTATGTGATATGTTGTATTACTGACTTATATATGGTGGATAAATAGTTTTAACACCTTATGGTCATTTGAATTAAAGTTTTTGTATCTCTGGAGAGTAGAGTGGTGCTTTTGTGTTAATGTTAAGGTTTTGTGAATGGAAAGAAAGTTGTCATTGATTCTTAATTTATATGCAAACCCTCCCAGAAGACTTGGATTAAATCCAGTAGTTCTTTTACCATGTTAGAAGTGTTGGCTTTAAAGAGCCATGTGGATAAGCTGGTGTAGGTCGTGGCTCCTGCCTGTAAGCCTCGTACTCAAGAGGCAGAAGCTGGGAGGCTCACACAAGGAGTCCAGGCCAGCCAGGACCACACACGGAGGCCTTGCTGCAAAAAAACAAAAACAAGAGGAGTGATGGTAATTCATCTTGTGGTTGAATACTCTACAAAGTTGCAGTGATGGTCTGAGATTCTGCCTCCTAATTCATCTTCAAGTAAATTTTCAAAGTTTCAAGTTGCTGTTTCTCTACTTCGAAAACAATGAAGACAGCAAGTTACTAATTCTTTAGAAAAACGCTACTGTGAATGTGGATTTGACTTCATAATGACATTCTTGGGTTCTTATTCAATCTGATAATGCACTGTTATATCTAAAGAGCACTGAGCTGTTTTTCACTTTTGGGCATCACTTTCATTCCCTCCTTTTTAAATATTACTTCCTCCTGATTTTTCTCTCCAATTCTCTCTTTATTCTGTACCCATTCCCATTCACCTGTTCTTTCACTGAGACTCAGAACCCTGGTGAAGCCTTCCTGTTGATGGGATTTTAGAAGTGCCTTCCACTTTGGCAACAGTTACCTTCTGGCTGAGGTGAAGTCCCCACCATTTCAAAACAGTAGAACAACATAAAGTAGTTTGTGACTATCAGCTACTGCATTTCTGAGTCTGATTCTGCCACCAAGACACAGAAGGGGATTGCTATAAATAAACGGATTTAGTGACTAAACTTGGAACAGTTATGTCTTTGCAAAATAATGACACTTTTCTTAAAGAAGGGTATTTAAAATGGGTAGGTATTTTTTTTTTTTTTTTTTGAGCCTTTGTGAGAAGATCCTGTTCTGAGAGGTCAACACTTCAAATTCTGGTAGGTTTATGTCATCTAAATATCACTTTCAGGGAGTGGTATTACTTTTGTGTCATCTACTTCTGTTTTTTTTCTATTACAAAGCAGTAATTTGGGGGATAGAGAAATGGACCATTAGTTAAGAGCACTGGCTGCCCTTCTAGAGAACCCTACTTCAATTCTCAGCACCCACATGGCAGCTCACAACCATCTAACTCCAATTCCGGGACAGTGAGCGATCATACATGCAGGGAAAATCCATATAAAAACAACTTTATTGAAGAGAGAATGTTTTGTCTTATATCTGAGTACCCCTAGCATATTTTAGAATCCACTGTTGCTTCTGGTGACAGAGGTGTCTTGAAGCAACTTTTATTACACTGCTGAGAATGCTTTTAAATCCTTGAGTACAAAAAGGGAAAGGACTGAATTTTGAGATCACTTTCAGTTGCTACAAATAATGTTACCTAAGTTTTATTGTAAACTAGAACTCAATAGTGTAGCCATAAAAGATCTCTTTAAACCCGGCCTTTAATCCCAGCATTCGGGAGGCAGGCAGAGGCGGTTAAATCTCTGAGTTCAAGGCCAGCCTGGTCTACAGAGTGAGTTCCAGAACAGGCAGGGCTATTACTCAGAGAAACCCTGTCTCGAAAAATAAAATCTTTTAAACCATGCCATTATTTGCAAAACTACTGTAATATAATAGAAATTACTACTTACTGTGAAGTTTTACTAAGTGGAAGAAAAACTCAACCTAGTTAAAAATATATATACTATTACAGTCTTACCCTGCTTATCTAGAAAAATAAAGTATTAAGATTTAGACCTAACCACAAATTCCATTTTCTTTCCAGCTTTTACTCCGTGTCATAATTTTAACACATAGCATTCAACTCCTGTCTCAAGGCAGGTACCATATGGTGTTTATGTCAGACTGGATATATTTTTCTAATTTTATGAAATTCCTTTTTTAGCTCCCAACACGATTCTTTAATAATACCATACCACTGTTTCTATATGTAGTTCATACAATTTCTATGTTTTTGATATATGTCGGTTATATAATCAGGAAAGTTTCTTGGCTTAAACCTTTGTAATCTACGGTAGGTGTTTCTTCAGAGCTACAATTTAAACTATGAATGTATAGACCCTCAGTTTGTATCCAGTACGCACTAAGATGATCCTACATGTTTTTCCCCAGTCCTAGTTGACCTCAATCATAATCACCTTGATAAGTTTCTTTCAGATCCGATTGGTGGTTCTGCTTTTCTCTTTCCCTTCCCCATTAGATTCATAACATCATTGATTCCCTCATCATTTATGGCTGGTGATTTTGTATGCTTACAATGTATTATGTGTTGTTTTAACAAAATCTCAATTGTTCTGTTTTACCAAGAAAGACTCGGGAGCCAGATGCTGGGGTGAAAGCCTGCTGGCTCAGAGAGGCAGAGAAAGCACATCTGACCTTCCTCCTCAACCAACATCCCAGAAGGAAAAGGAGGTTCTCTGTCTCCATGCTGTCTTAAAACCCTCAAGCTGAAATGTTCCTCCTTCTACTATTTCCTGTGCATCTTGCTACCTTTCCTCATGACTTCCTCTCACTTTTTTTTTTTTTTTTTTTTTTGCCTATGTTCACTCCCTGTCAACTGGTTACTTGTTCTGCCTCTTGACCTATGGTTGACTTTATTTAATCCTATCTACAGTATTCAGGCAGAAAGCTCTTGGATTAAAAGTGTGTGCTAGGGCTGAGCCACATCACAACTAGAAACAGGTTTTTCTAGTAAATAACACAATCTCGGGGTACACTGTGATCAAACATCCTGCAACAGTTATATAGTTAATCTGGAAAAAAAGTATAAGATGAAATAAAGAGAAATGTTTTTGAGAAACTTGTTAAAGCTTTTGATATATAAAATGAAAACAAAAAAGTATGTACAACTGGAAAGACATGAGGTATCTCCATAGTTGTGAGAAAAAATAGGTTGAAAAACTGAATAGGAATTCAAGGTCAAGTCGAAAGCTCAGTCCTGGTGTAGACTGGGTTTGGCAGTGGGGCCTTGGAGAGCAGGGCTGAGCTCATTAGGCCTTGTGCCTACTAAGTGAACTAGTTCTCTCCCCAGTCTTGCTTGGCTCCTTTAGTTTTAAGGGTTGTTTTAATTTGGCTGTTTTGATTCTGCCTCTCTGTATCAGTGCTATACCATCCCTTCACAGTTCAAAGAAATTGTTTCATGTTTTCTTTTTTAACAAGACATACAGATGTCACTTGTGATCCTCCAGAGGCTAAGATAGGAAGATCACTTGAAATTCTGATTCAAGGCAGGGAAGGAAAAATTAAAATTCTTGCTTTGAGAAGTAAAAATATGAGAAATTCCCGTATTTAGTGTCTACTTCCCAACACAGTAATTTTCGTATCTCCTAATTCAAAAAAATTGCCACTGTGGAGTAGTTGAGGGACAGAGCATTTGTCCTCCAGTCCTCACAACAGGCAGTTAAGATGGCCATTGCTTTACACATGAGGAAAGTAAAGTTCAGAGGTTGCTTTCTAGAGTGACAGACCAGCATGATTCACCTCAAGATTCGTTCTTTCAGCTATAATATAGTTGTTAGTAAAAGTGTTTCAATGCATCAATATCTTACTGAAATAAATTTAAAGTAATTTGAGGTAATTGCTGTTTCTGTGACTGTATTTGGGATAAATAAATATACATGAATATTACAAGAACTTTAACTATTAAGGAGACATTGTATAAGAACTCACCTCTGTAAGAGTTGCATGGGATTTTCATTATTGGTTGAGATTTAAAATATTTTATCTGTTTAAAGCATCTGGTCTGATGCTTGCTTATATAAGTCAGCAATAGCATCGTGGTTGAAAGGTCAAGAGTCTAGCTGATTTTAATTCCTGCTGTTTGCTGAATGTGTGACCAGAGCAAGTTAACCTACCTGTTCCGGTGTTCTGGTCAATGAAGTGGGTTAACAGTGCCGACTGATGTACAGAGTTACTTAATATGAGTTTATAAGGGATGTTGGAAAAAGCACTGTGCCTGCCTATGGCAAGTCTTAAGTTGTAATGGTAATAAAACACACTTGATACACATTGTTGTATAATAGGGCGGCAGGGTGGTACACCATGGCTGGCCAGTGCAAAGATGCATTCCCTGAGGAGTCGTGCCATCCAATAGGTCTGGTGTATTAAGAGCTAAGGGGAGCCAGGCGTGGTGACGCATGCCTTTGATCCCAGCACTTGGGAGGCAGAGGCAGGCCGATCCTCTGTGAGTTCAAGGACAGCCTGGTTTACAGAGTGAGCCCAGGACAGCCAGGGCTACAGAGAGAAACCTTGTCTCAAAAAAAAAAAAAAAAGAGTTAAGGGCAGGGAAAGGAGGGAAACAGAGAGGGAGAGAGACAGGTGGGCAGGGGCTTTTATCCCTCCACACCTGGCACATCTGTAAGCAGTGAGGACCTGAAGGACCCTGAAGTCAGCTAGTAGAAATTGTAGACCTACATTCCTGACTTGTTATTTAATTTAAAAATGAGGAACTAGGAAGATGATAGGGTAGGAGTTAGGTCATTGTGTTCTTTTTGGGTTGCTTCCTGCTTACTTGGGGGCGAAGACATCTTTGGGGACCTTAAAAAGAGAATTTGGATGCTGGCAAAGTCCTAGGAGACCTGGCTGTCTCACTGCTGTCTAGGATTTGTGGCTAGGAAAGCATAGGCCTCGCTGAAACGGTGTATGAGCTGAGCTGGAGCACTGTGGGTGACCACTTTAGAACGTCCTGTATGCTGGAAACATCTGGGCTTGGCAGGGTACTGGAACAGATACGTTGATACTAGGGTGCAGAAGATAAAGTTAAGTGGATTAGGAAGAACTTTTTTTTTTGTATTGCAAAATTCATAGTTCAAGAAATAGGGAACCAGAGCTGCTTTTTACTTGTTTTTGTACAGTCATCAGTTATGAACCCATAATTGTCTCCTTGTCACGTGACCAGGAAGCTCTAGGGGATATTGTAGCTAGCTGAGAAAAACCTTATACCTCAGATAATGCTGAATGTAAGCCTGTGGGGTCAAGATCGGGTGCGTCAGTAACACGTGAGTGCCTGTCTACCCTTGAGCCCTTACAAGGAATAGAGCTCTTTGCCAAGTGTGCAAAAATACAGTAAAAGCATGAGATTACTAAACTGCCTGTGGTTCAGGCTAATGTTGCTATTAATATGCAAAAGGATGACCAAAAGAGAAATGAAAAGGCTCAGTGGGGAATATAGAACTTAGAGTGAATCTTTTTTTTTTTTTTACCAAAAAGAAATATCATTTTGATTTATTACACACAATGCCGACAGTTTAAAAATTATCATTCAGTGTATGTTTCATGATTGCCTGGAATGTGCCAGATGCTGTGTTTTTTTTTTTAATAAGTACTTTTTTTTTCAAGTTACATCTCAGTCACAAACCCTTCCCTATTCCCCCTTCCTGTCCCACCCTTCCACCCTCTTCCCCCCCCAACAGCTTCTCTTTTCATTCCAACAAATGGTTCTTTCTCTTATAACAGTAAATTCTATACAAAACAGCAGAATTAAATATGCCACATTTATGAGAGTTAAATGGCCCAGTATACCTTCCCAATGTCCAGTTCATACATATTTGGCCCCTGACTTTAACCTTCTACCTTCTAACCATCTCCATGAGTTTAAAGTTCTATAACTGACTTAGTTTTCATACTAACTTGCATCACTATTATAACCATCTTCTTAGATCTAGAACGCCCTCTTGATTCCTAAACAACTCAAAATTTAGCTATGAGACTCAAGCTGTCTATTCTTCAACCACCTCAGAGAGCTGAGAAGGATAAATATATCTGATTGTATAGGAAGTGCAGGGCCTGCAGCTTCCAATACTAAGAAATGATCTTAAAGTAGGAAACAGTGTCTAAACTCAAGGATGTGGAGAGAGACAGGAAAAGATGTAATAAGGTACGGTTCCTTTGAAGATTTTAAGTATGTGTGTATGGGAGTAGGGGTCTGAGGAATCTGAAAGACGGCTTTGGGTTCCCTGGAGTGGAGTTACAGGTGGCTCTGAGCTACGCAGTGTAAGTGCCAAGAATCAAATTTGGGTCCAAGGGCAATACTTGCTGTCAACTGCTGAGCTCTCTCTCCAGCATTATGGGAAGGTGTGTGTGTTTAGCAGAATTGATTACAATGAGTTTTGGTAATATGTGGGGTGGAGGAGGAGGGAGGCTGCTTGAGGAATTGAAACCTAATCATTAAACTCCTTAAAAGCCAAAAATAATTTGGGATGACACAGGTTTACTTTTATAACCAAAACTAAGAGAGATAAGTCTGTGGTTATGTGTAGAATGGAGGTGACAGAGAACAGGGAAACTGAAAGTGTTCGTTTCCTGCCGAGGTGATGACAGAAGATGAGCTGAGAGTGCTCAAATCTCAGAGGATGCCTACAGCCAAGAATGTGGTGCATACCTGTCACCCCAGCGCCTCAGAGGCAGACGAAAATAGTTGCAAGCTCCAAGCAAGCTAGGACTAGATAGTGAGACAATGTCTCAGACCAAAAGGGAGTTAGGGGGAATTCGGTTGATTGTGTATATTTGGATATTAATAACAGGATATTGGTAGTGACAGTACAGGGTGTGGAGGATTATGTTGATGTCAGACTGTCGGAAATAAATGATAAAGTAGTGCAACAGCTGGACCAAGTTTAGTTAGAAACTTGGTTGTAGCAAATCTGTATACCTTTTAGACCAAATGAACATTTGATACTCACGCAGTAAGAAAATGTCCATGCTGCAGTGACCACGAACTTTGTATGAAATGAAAGGGTGGATTTCATTGCAAGTGTGTTAAACTAAAAAGTATTAATTAGAAATCGAATTACTATTTGCAGGGGCTTCAAAAATGCTGAGATCAGCATAATACAGAAATCCCTCAGTAGCATATTATCCTGGCAGGTAGTTTGAATATGTACATATGAAACATGTAGGTGGGTTGCTAAATTTGGAAATTTGTACTTCAAGAAATTATTTGGGTACTTAGAGTGAAAGTTAATTTGTGATAGTAGGGGTTCCTGGGTGTGTTGTGGTAAATTGTACTGGATTGGGTGGGGTAGGGGGGAGTCTCAAAAATGAAATATAGGTAGGTGTTCGTATGCGTTGTTACCAAATTTTGCGGCAGCCGTTAGCTCTCTGGCCTCTGTGGAAGGGTTAAACTCTAGAGAAAGTTCCCAGATTGCAACTCAACATATTTCTCTGACCGTTCTTTCTGCATTGTGTAGTGTGGATTTACACTAAATTAAAGAAGATAGCGAGATAAATTTGAAATTCAGATACAATCCCGGTTTTAGTACATGGAATCTACATATGCAAAAAGAAAAAAAGAGGGAAAAAAAAGAGCTTTAGTTAATGTGGAATTCCAGTTTAGCTAGACATCTTGTATTTTATCCGACAGATCTCAGTGACTTCTAAACACAAAACAAAGATTCTAAAAGAGAAAAAAAATGCCCTGTAAATGAGAAGCAAAAACTAAAATTATCCGGGCCACGCGGAGGTGAAGCCCCACGGCAGTCGGCCCTCTTCCAAATCTTGCCTAAAAATGGGGAGAAGGCGAACGCCCCACGTCGCAGGAGCGTGCGCACTAAGCTGGCTGCGCACAGCTTTCCCGCCACTTCCCCCGGCGAGCGGCCGCCGCCGCCACGCAGCGGGGTGGAGCGCTGCGGGCCGGGCTGGCCGGAGGGAAGGAGGCGCCGGAAACTTAACCCGCCGGCTGGCCGGGCCGGGCCGGGGCACGACGTGTCCAGCCCGCGCGGCCGCCGCCATCTTCACGGCAGTCCTCGGGAGCGCCGGGGCCCCGCCGGGCCGCGCCCAGGCGCGCGGCCGGAGCCCGGCCCGAGGCCCCCGGCGCCCCGTGGGCATGCAGCACGGGAATCCCCGGCCGCGCGGCCGACGTCTCCGGGCGCCGCGGTGCTCAGCGGGGCGGAGAGCGGGCGCGGGGCCCCGGATGTAAGATGGCGGCGGGGGGCGGTCACGTGGCGGGAGCCGCGCGCCAGCCTCCTTAAGGGATCTCTGTGGTTCGCCGGGACGCAGTGGAGCGGGGGCGCGAGCGCGAGGCGGGGCGCGCGCCGAGCCGCCGGGGACCCCGGAGGGCGCCGGCCGGGGCCGCGTGCGGGGACTTCCGGGGTTCGCCGCGGCGGGCGGGCGCGAAGGGTGCGGCGGGGTGCGGAGCCCCGAGGGCGGCGGGCGGGCGCAGGGCGGGTGGCTCCGGAGGGCGCAGCCGGCCGAGGAGCCTCCGCCCTTGGGCGCCGCCGGCTGCGGAGAGGAGGACGAGGCGCCGCTCGGTCCGCGTGCTCCGCCGGCTCCCCACACCACGGCCCTGGCTGAGGTAGTAGTTTGTGCTGTTGGTCGGGCTGTGACATTGCCCGCTGTGGAGATAACTGCGCAAGCTACTGCCTTGCTAGTGCTGGTGACGCTCAGCGCCGCGGAGGACAATGGCTGGGGGTCCCCTTTGTTTTCCGGGGCGCGGGGACCGTTACCGCCCCGCATTCCTGGGGGGACACGACGACCGCGGGCCGAGGCGTGGGCTGCGACGCTCCGCCGCGCTCGGGGGAGAGCCGAGCCTTCGCCGTAGCCGTCCTAGAGGAGGCGTGAGGGGGACCGAGCAAGACGCGGCACAACTTTCCGCCTCGGATGGTTTTGGCGAGCGCCGGATTTTAGTTGGTGTCGGCGCTGCTCCATTCTCGAGCCGTGGGTCGGAGTGGGAGAGCTGCCCCGCGAGGCACGACTGCTGGGGCGGCCAAAACGGTGAACGCTGGGATGCCAAACTTTTCGGTTTCGACGCTTTGGGGACTGGGCTGCTTACTAGCTGAGCGCCAAGCCTAAGAGTTTAATTTAAAATGTAAGCCTAAAGCCACGTAGCCTTTCAATTTACATTGTAACTCCTTAAAAGAGAGTGGACTTTATATAGCTAAATGCACTGTTCGGATTGTTTTTAATGTATGAAGCGAAATAAATTCTTTTTACTGTGTGCTGTGTTTTTTGATTTTTCTTGTAGTTTAACGTTGGAAGCTCCAAATAGCCATGCTGGTGTGGGGGTTGGGTTGACCCAAGACTTTTATGTGAATATGGTTCTTTATACCTGCATTTTATTAGATCAGAGTTGGAAGTATGGCCTCCAGAAAGACGACTTTAATGTCTAATGACATAGTTTGATTTGTGACCTCTATTAGGACAATACAAGTTTTGTAGAGAAACGGTAGTTTGGACACTTAATGAAAACTCCCCCGAAGTCTATGTGGGAGATACTTGTGTTTTCAAATTTTTATTTTCTCCAAGAGGTATGACGGTAAGTTTTAGTTCTTAGGCTTTCCAAGCTGGTCTGTGTGATATGTGCATAATGGTTTTAATACAGTGTAGTAAATCTGTGGCACTTTTCTGCTTTCTTGGTTTTTTTTTTTTTAAGGCAGTTCTTTGCTAAGAAAAACATACATGAAAGAAAACATTTTGAAAGCAACTCAATCTCTTGTTCCTTTCAATAGGAGTTTGATGCTTTTGTAATTCAAAAGTGATGAAGCCTAGTTTTTAGCCTTGAAGATAACCTTAATAGGATTTCATCAGGACGGAGCCACAGCATGGTAGGAAGTCAGTGAAGAGCTGGTGGATTGCAACTTCAACACTGCCCTTAAGTTGTCTTTTCTTGATAGAGCTAAGTTAAGTTCAGGGACTCTCAAGTACTTTTTTTTCCCCAATGATGAAAGCCTGATGTGTACTGTAGTAAATCTTGATTTGGGGGGGGGGAAGCTAATAGTAAAATTCTAATTTTATTACAGTTTTATTCCCCAAAACTTCATTTAACCAAACTAGAGCAAATCCTCTAGCACACTATACTGTTAACATTTTTTTTTTACAGTGAACCAGTGGGATGTTGATCAATATCCCTAAAATATTAAATTTTATTGGCAATACTGAACTAACTGTCCCCTTGTAGTTCATCTTGTGTTTTTACAGTAAGTTTCATCTAGAACTACACTGCCCACAGGGAACACACATGTATTGTTGGCTATATAAGTGCTTCCATATGTTTCTGTTGCTGCTGTAAGAGAAACTGCTCCCATAGTTACATTTCTGTTCTGGTTTTAGAAGCGAATCAGCTTTTTACTTTCAAGTTCTGCACAGCAGTGATAACTACCAGCTGACTATTTTCCCGGTTGACAGGCCTCCAACAGGGTGAATTTACCCAACAAAAACATAGCTTTATAGTCGGTATTGATGACATTTACTAATGCAGTTAACTTTTCTGTTAAAGGTCTACTGTCAGGCATTTTAAGTAATCTGTAATCTGTAGCTGAACAAAGCCACTGATAGGAAGGATAGGCAGTGTTCTGAGTGCCCTTCTCCAGTACTGAACCAAAGAAAGGACAGGTTGTCTTAAGGAGACTTTAATAAATGCCATCTCCAAATGGAACTAGAGGAATGGTAGGATGTTCTGGATGTACCACTTGGAAAAAATTATCTGCTGCTCGGGCATATATGTAGAGCAAATACTGTATACATAATAAATAAATAGATAATAAATAATTTTTTTTAAAAAAAGGAAACGGTTTTGCTTCGTGCCCCAATGTCCCTGATTGTTAATTGTATACATGAAAAATTCATTTGTAAAGCATTTTAACATAAAATTACCTTCTGGCTGGTAAGGAAAACATCTTTGTGTTGTAGAATAGCCCCAAAACATTGCCAGAGGTACCTAAGAACAGAAAATAGCTCTTCCGTGTGGATCGCAGAGAAGCTCTGCGATACCATAACTATACTTCCCCCCTGCCTGCATAATAAACCTGACGGGGAGGCACTAGACTTGCTCACTGAACGATCAGCCCATTATTATCCGCCGCCGCCTGAGAGCAAATGGAGGAATCACCTTCAAAAATGAGTGACATCAGGTTAATGATATTCAAAATGAGAATTTTATTTCTACCATAAAATCTAAGAAGACAGTGGTGCCACCAGTCGCAAAAATTTTAAAGTTACTTGTATGGTTAATGAAAATTCATTGAATGTTTTTGTGAGATCACATGCTAGGCACCATGGGGAAAATAAGGTAGGTGTGTTGCCGGATCACTGCCCCCAAGGGAGAAGAGAAACATGACTTGTGGAATGAGTAAGCATCAGAATCTGGATGGGTAGAAACATTAATGGCCTTGACTGGCACATGGCAAAAGTTATGGTTGTTTGCACTGTCTGCAATCCAGGAGACAGCTGTCATCTGTAGTAACTATTCTTGGTGAGCTACACTTCCTGAATTGTAACATTGATAGTTATATATTAGTTTTCTAAATGTAACTATGTGTAGTTGTGCATGTGTTAGTTTTAAAAGTTCCTCTATTCGGCATCAAACATTTTCTGCAAATAGCTCACTCACTTTGAGTTGGGTTTCAAATCCTTAGTTTTATTCTAATTGAGGATGCATTACTGTGGAAGTCAGGGTTTCTTAGAATGCCAGTGTGCCCAGTGTTCACAAGGCAGTTCAGACCACTTTAAAGCTGCTGTAGTGTTATATGAAAACTGTTAACTGCTTTCTGACTGAATAATGAAACAGTCTGGGTATCGATCACTTTGAGCATAACTACCAGTGAGGTGTTTAGATATTTGGAGGCTGCTGTTTTAATATGCATAGTATATTTAAAAACTCAGAAGACTGTTAGAATGAATCAAGGATCCAGTAGGAACAAATAATGCTGGTGTAATGGTACTGTGATAGACAGCAGAAAGCTGAGGAAACTAAAATACACTAGTAAATGAAAATAGATTATCATATTTTTCTTTATTTATATATGGCTTTCCAAGTCAGAGTTTCTCTGTAGCCCTGGTATCTTGGAACTTGTTCTGTAGACTAGGATATCCTCACACTCAGAGATCTCTACCTGTCTCTGTCTCCCCAGTGGTGGGATTAAAAGTATATGCCACCTGGCTCATTATTTTTTCTTTACTTTTAAAAACAAACACATACTGTTTTGTTAAATAAGACTGAGTGAATTATCATAATTAAAATCGTAACTGCATTTCCTTTTTGTTGGTTTTGATTTTGAGACAGGGTTTCACCATGCAGCCCTTGCTGGCTTGGAACTCGGAGATCCACCTGCCTCTGGCCTTCTGAGTGCTGGGATTAAAGAAGTGTTCACATTTCACTTTTAGCAAGTGAATAAATATTATTCCAATAAATTCGTTCTGTTGACTTGGTACCTAATATACTCTGGGCAGTAGAGACGCATGGTGAATTTCTTTAGGTCATTGTTTTGGTATTTGTATGCTAATGAGAACAAAATTTTCTATAATTATATCCCTGCCCTACTTGTTTTTGTTTTTTGTTGTTGTTTTGGTTTGGTTTGGTTTGTTTGTTTTTTTTGAGACACAGTTTCTCTGTGTAACCCTGGCTATCCTGGAACTCACTCTGTAGACTACTAGGCTGGCCTCAAACTCGCAAAGATCTGCCGGCCTTAAAAGCGTACACCACCACACCCAGCTACTTGTGTTGTTTTAGAACCCAAGTTCTACTTAGGTGCTTTCTGAAAGGCCCTCAACTCAGAACCTGTTAATATTGTATTTAAGTTAAAACTCATTTCTCTTATTAACAATTACATCCTTATTTTTAAAGTTCATTGGACATGGTGTACACTGTAGTCTCAGCACTTGGGAGGTAGAGGCTGGCAGGTCAGAAGTTCAGCTTCTCTGCTGTATAGCTCTCTTGGATTACATAATACTCTATTTCAAAAAAAAAAAAAAACCAAACAAACAATTATTTCCACCAAAGTGAATGGCTCAGCCAGGGATGTGTGTAGGTTCACGGAAGACCTTAGGAGCTTCTCGCAGTTATAGATCTGTCGGACTGCCTTATGGAGAGTTTCAACCCACACAGGAGATGTAAAGGCCACCCAGCCAGATGTCATTCTGCTGCCCATTCTACACGTTAAGCATTCAAAAAGGCAAGAGCACACCAAGTAGTGTTTAGGGTTCAGAGAGCACCTCTCCGAGGCTTGGCGAGTGCTGGGTTTTTCTAATGCTGCCAGCAGTGAAGAGCTTATTATGGGCCTTTCTGGGCTGGAGAACAGGAAAGATCCAGCTTCTCAATTCATCTTGCCTTTACACAAACTATACCTCAAAGTAGCTGAAAAACTGCAGGGGAATCTTCTCATCGAATAATTCCAGCTTAACAGTGCAGAAATCATGATAGAATGCTAACATTTACAACAGCTAATGAAGTCATAAAGCTAGGCCTCTTAATAGATGAACCATTAGATAAAATGCTGATGGTTCGGATTTAGTTCACGGATGGTACTGACAGCACCTGGGGAGTCTTTACGTTTCATAGCCAAGACACCCTGCCGGGTGCTGCAGTAGAAGGCCACTGCCTGTGAAGTCAGAGAACTGAGCAGAGATGCCCAGTGAGTTAGTTCCCAGTCTGTCAGAAATTTAAGGTACAAGGAACCATGTTAAGCATCATAGAAGGTACGTGGGGCAAAAATCCACATTGGAAGAGAGAAAGCATATTAAAATGAACTTGAAGATAGTTATCAGTTAAGGGTAAACCTTTTCAGATCCTCATTTGATCGGACACCTGGGAATAAAGAATAAAGAACACTAACTGTGTGGAATTTGTTCATCTGGGGGCCTAGAGAGATTGGACAGTGGTTACGAGCACCAGGTGCTGTTGCAGAGCACAGTTCTTCAGTTCCCAGCACCCACCCGGAGGCTGACAACCAGCTATAAATCCAATCCCAAAGGATCTGATGCCCTCTTCTGGCCTGCACAGGCACTACACATACATGATGCACAGACATGTAAAATGAAATGAGTTTTGTTTTGTTTTTCAACAGGATTTTTCTTGCAGCCCTGGCTCTCCTGGTACTCATTCTGTGAACCAGGCTGGCCTCAAACTCAAGAGATTCTCCGCCTCTGGTCCCAGGTGCTGGGATTAGAGGGGTATGCTGCCATGGCTGGCTTGAGATTAAATATTTTTTCAAGTTAATTTTTGATAATGGTGTTTCTTTATTTAAACGTTTATCTTTTAGGGAGTGCATATTAAAGTATTGGTGATGATTAATATAGTGGTGAAAGGTTTGCATCGCGGATGTGCCTAGTGAGACTGAATAAAAACCTTAATCTTCTATTTAGTAATGTTGGGTGGTGGCAGAGGAAGGGTTATGCTGTCTATTTTTGTATAATTTGGAAATTTTCATAAAAACTCAAATGAGAGTCCTGTGGTTGAGGGAAACCTAGAGAAATGAAAACATTCAAAACTCTGCAAAGGTTGGGCTGGAGAAACGTCTCGGCGCCTAAAAGCACTGGCTGCTCTTCCAGAGGGTCCGGTTCCGTTCACAGCGCCCATGTGGTAGCTCCCAACCACCTGTAACTACAGTTCCTGGTTATCTGAGGCACTCTCTGGCCTTCACAGATGCCAGGCATGGCATAGGACACAGACACACATGCAGGCAAAATGCCAATCAATACACAAGGAGCGGGCGCGCATGCGCACTCGAAGGTCAGTAAGCGGCAGCGCGTGAGCTCAGAATGCCATGGGATCCTCTGTTTTTTTCATAATCCAGATTGTGTTTCCTGATTTTACAGTAGAAATTCACACATGCTCACAAGGTACCCTTGTTTATAATTATCAAAACCAAGAGTAATGTGTTTGGAAATTGCACTGGGTGCTTGCATAAAATGCTTATCATCTTAACAATTTTCCATCCTTGGTCCTAATTTGCTGGTTCCATCCTTGGTCCTAATTTGCTGGTTCCCTAACCATATTTAAAATTTGTTCTAAAAAAGTAAAGTTAATCAATTTTACAGAAAAGATTTAATTTTGTCACCCCCCTCCCAGCTGCCTTCAATTCCTTTTTTTTTTTTTTTTTTTTAATTCTTCTCGACACCATTTTAGCCCACATCCCATCTGCCCCTGGAAACCGAGTGAGACACACAGCCTTCGCCTTCCAGTTCCTGGCTTAGTGCAGTTAAGCCCCGACACTTCCCGCACTGTTTTCAGGGTTACCCCTGTTGTTGGAATTGACAGAATAACTTTGTAAGTAATCCACGGTAGTCATTCTATGTTTTTGTTTCCATGTAGTACTTTTCTGTTACCTTTCATATTTTTTATTGGTGTGGTATATGGTATCCCCACTAGCATAAGTTAATTGTTATTAAATAATTGGCTGTTTTTATATATACCACTATTATTAATCTAATAAATATTTGCTGTTCTCTGAATGTAAAGGCACAAATGATCTTATATGAAACCAACAATTTGCTTTGAAAAAGCAACTATGATTTTACATTTGGCTAATGACAGAAATCATTCTACTGCCCTGCACACACAGGTAAATAAACAATACATTTTATTGAATGAGTGTAGAATTCAGTTCTCTTAAATCCAGATACATTCTCATGCTAGCTAGCTTTTGTTTCATAGTATTTATGACTTTGACATTGTACCTCTTACTCTGCTTACTTCAGTAAACTATAGTCTGGCCTTAGATTTCTTTCTTTCTTTTTTTTTTTTTTTTTTTTTTGGTTTTTTGAAACAGGGTTTCTCTGTGTATTCTTGACTGTCCTGGACTCACTCTATAGACCAGGCTGGCCTTGAACTCACAGAGATCCACCTGCCTCTGCCTCCCCAGTGCTGGGATTAAAGGTATGCACCACCATGCCTGGCAATTAGACAGCTGTGAACTGCCATGTGGTTGCTGGGATTTGAACTCGGGTCCTTTGGAAGAGCAGCCAGTGCTCTTAACCGCTGAGCCATCTCTCCAGCCCCTGGACTTAGATTTCAAAGTTAACCATGACTTTGTCTTCTAAATACATGGGCATTTTCTGTTTTAATCTTGGAACTTGACTTCTCAATGAGGGATATCAACAGTAATTAATATTTGCAAAGGTCTTTGTACTGTTACCATCAATCCTACTCTCCACCCTGACAAAACACCTATAGGAACAACAGAAAGGAGGCTCATTTCCTTCACAGCTTCGGAGGCTCACTCCAACTCATTACAGCAGGAAGCCATGGCTACTGCAGTTCCTGTATTCCTAGTGGCCTATGTCTGCCAGCTACATTCCATATCCCTAGAGCCCCACAAACTCCCCAAACACCACCACCAACTGGGGACCAAGTGCTGAAAATATGAGCCCGTGGAAGACATATCAGATTCAAACTATGAAACTCCCCCAATATCCTCTATTGAGTCTCCGTGAGCCTGTGGGGACCACAGTGGAGGATTGGACTCATTTCTAAATATAGCCTCCTTTGTTGGCTAGTAAGTTACAGAGACTCAGAACTGTTCTGTTCACATGCAGGCATTCTCCTAGTTAATTCAGGCCATGGACAGGGCTCCAAAAACCAGATGGTTCCCCCACTGCTCCCAGGACATTAGGGAAACCTGAGCCAACATGTTATCCTTAAACTTATGTAGGTTCCTCCTCTAAATGACTTGGAGTTTTTAGCCCAGGTTCTGTCGTTTTTGCTTTTTTTTTTTCTATTAGCAAAATCATTTTTATTTATTTTTAACTAGTTGGCTGTGATAAAAGTCATATTCTCTCTCCTAAAGCAATGGTCTATTGGATGTAGAAAGATGAATATGATGGTATGTCAAGTCTTAGGATTTTGGATTTTGGGGGTTTGGTTTTGTTTTGGTGTGAGGGAAACAGTGGTCTTCAGGTTTAAATCTTGGATTTAAGTCAGGGAAAGCTATACAGTGAGACCTTGTCTCAAGAACAGAGAGCACCTTAGAAGGTGCTGATCTATGAAACCCACTGAAACGACATCTGAAAGAATTAGAACAGGAGGCGATGGCTTCAACAGCCAGGTGGCAAAGAACTTGGGCTCTGTGGGAAGAAGAGCTCTGCTACTTTCCCTCTTTGTTTCTTCAATATTCTTCATTTGGTTCTTCATTTCTTAATTTTCTCTTTACAACAAAAACATTCTTAGCTCAAAAGCCGTTCAAAAGCAGGCCATCTCCCACATTTATCTGCAGGACATTTTGCTAACTAACACTTACCTTAGACTTAGGTTTTCTGATGACTCAGTTTCCTCTCCCTCACCCTGCTCCCCCCACTCTCATGGGTGTGTGAGCATGCACATGCACACACACACACACCCCGTGCATAGGACAAACTACTTCCTCTAAGTCTCATGATTATACATGGCTACCCAATCTTTGTTGGGGCCGGGGTGGGGGGCACTCTAGTTTCTTTTTCTCTGTCAGTGGCATTTATCTTTGTCTGTGGTTTCAACCATTTCTCCCTGTCCTTGTGGTGTCCACCACCTGTTGGCCTAACCAAATGCTTCCTGTTATCTCACTATCATGCAGACTCTGAATTTTATAACTTTAGTTTAAAAACAAAAACAAAAAAACACTCACAGAAAGACTAGGTAACAAATAAGAATACTGCTATCATAGGAATAGAAACTTCGGCTTGGGTAAATGCAGTATCTGAGTCTGCTATGTGTGAGGCCCCCTGAGTTGGTGCTCAAGCCATGACATCCGTTCCTTTCTACTGACAGTTGCCATGTTGGGAGGACTGTATTGCAAAGTGGGAGATTGTGCTAGTGTCTGGCTCTTTTCCATGGTGTAGAATCTCCAAGAAACTTCAGAGGCTACTCTGTCTTTTGTCTCCTCTGCGATTTGTGTACCTGTTCCTATCTGACTGCAATAAAATGAGTGTCCACAGCAATGTTGAAAGAGAAGTACAGAAGGAAGAACCCTTTTGAAGGAAAGGAGCCAGAACAGGGCAGGTTTACTGGAATGGTTTTGTCTTGGAAAATGGGTGTGCATATATAACTATGTGTCAGTGAACACACATGCACTCACACATGCATGCACGGAAACAGTATTGTTAAGTATTGCTACTTGACCCGTAATATACTAGCTACCTACAGAGGGAAGATAAATTTGAGACCCCCCTTATTCTGAAGGACTGGTTCCAGCAGCAACCTAGCTGTGCCCTGTACAGGCCCTGGAAAATGCTGACCTGGTGTACCTCAGGGAAGGTTTTAGTGTGCTGTTAGACCATGTGTCTTTATTGCCATGATGCACATGCTAGACTTTGAAAAACAAAAAACAAAAAAACCACTATGCTCTCAGGAAAGCTGAAGTCCATCATTAACATCTTCCCAGAAACTAAAAACTTTCAAAGCCTTAATAGAAAAGAGACTGTCTAACTTTAGGAATGAATTTATTACAAAGTGAGTAAATTTTTATTCTTTTATCTCAAAGGTAATTTCCCTTAATATTTAGGCTACTGTTGGTTGTGACTTTGTTTGGCTTTAATTAGCATTTTTAATTGATTTGATCAAATGCTGAATTTGAGTTCAAAGACACAATTCCCCAGAGAAGGTGATCTAGAGGGGCTAAGTAAATAATGGGAAATCAGAGATTCCAAACTTTGCAGAGCAGTGTTCTCCAGTCTTCCCTGGGAAGCAGTGTGTGAGGAGTGGTTTTTTGTTCTTGATATTTTCGTGGAAGATTGAGTGATTCCCTGTCACCATCTTCTATTTTTTTTCTTTGCTCACTTCATTTCTTCCCTCTGTTTTGTTTGTTTCATTGTCTCATTTCTTTCTAAATCATCTTTAACTACCTTTTGATTGTCTTTTAATTACATTTATTTATTTATACTTGGACTGGCACATGCACAAGCTTGGGACAACTCATTTACATACGTGTGTGTGTGTGTGTGTGTGTGTGTGTGTGTGTGTATGTATGTATGTATGTCTCAGAGGACAGCTTATGGGCTCAAATTCAGATGTCATCGGGTTTGGTGACAAACACCGTTACCCACTGAATCAATCATCTTGCCAGCTCTGTGGCTACCTTTTAGAAGAAAGGATGTGCACCCATAATAAGAGGCAAACTCAGAACTACATCCCAGGACTCAATCAAGTCATGAATTTTGAAGTTGAGGTCATCAATGCTGTTCAGGGAGCTGGTGACTACATAGGTGACTTCAGATATTCAACGATGGAAATTCTACATGTTCCATCATTATTGCCTATCTTACAGGCATTGATGTTGTTGTTCAGTGATTTAATTTGTACAAAAGCAGGCAAGGATATAGAGAGATTTTTTTTTTTAGATTTTTCAAGATAGGGTTTCTCTATATAACAGTCCTAGCTGTCCTGGACTTTGTAGACCAGGCTAGCCTTGAACTCACAGAGATCCACCTGCCTCTAAAGGAGTCTGTAGACATCATTACATTACATGACATTATTACATTACAGATTTTTTTTAAAAGATTTACTTATTTATTTATTGTGTATACAGTATTCTGACTGCATGTATGCCTGAACTCCAGAAGAGGGCACCAGATCTCTTTGTAGATGGTCAAGAACCACCATGTGGGTGCTGGGAACTGAACTCAGGACCTTTGGAAGAACAGCTAGTGTTCTTGACCTCTGAGCCATCTCTCCAGCCCTAGAGGGATTTTAATCAAGCAACATGGGCACTCTGGCGGGAATACAGACACGTCCTTAGTACTCACCTTTAATCCCAAACAACGAAGGTAAAGTCAGTTTGTAGAAGGAAGTACCCATGTTTGAAAGTCATGGTTAATTGAGGGGCAGAAAAACTGATGGCTCAGAGAAAGATTTCACAGAATAGGAGAATAGAAGGTGCCCAACTGACTAGAACAGAGAGGAAAGAAAAGCTACATAAGGGAGACCAGAACACACACACACACACACACACACACACACACACACACACACACACACAGAGAGAGAGAGAGAGAGAGAGAGACAGAGAGACAGAGAGAGACAGAGAGAGAGAGAGAGACAGACAGAGAGAGAGACAGAGACAGAGAGACAGAGAGAGATAGAGAGAGAAGATAGTTTTACCAGGAGAGTTCAGATTGAAGAGGGAACAAGCTAGATACAAGTGAAGACAAAATGAGCCAGAGAATGAGAAGGAGCCAGAAGATTAGAACAGATTGCTAGAGTTTTAGTTTGAGGCCAAGCAGAGCAATTCAGGAGAAGCTGAGAAAAGCCAGATTGAATCAATCAGTTTGGAGAAGAGTTTGAGGCAGAACAGCTGAGTTGTACCAGCCAGTCAAGAGTTCAGAAAGAGCTAGAAAGGGTGAGCTTATTCATCAGTAAGTCTCAGAGGCTGAAACATTCTAGGCCTAGATTAGATTGTACAGAGACTAGAAGCTTCAAGGACTAGGCGTAAGTTAGCAGACAGAGGCAGTGAGCCTTCAAGATGACAAGTGAATCTCGAGAATAAAGGTTACTTTAACACAAGGATTTTAACTTCAGGTAGCCTAGGAGTTGTAAGCCTCTGACATTTAACAGTTATGTAACATCAGGCGAATTTATCCTTAGTTATCTTGTTTGTAATACCTGTAATGAAAGGTGTTCTGAGGACTACAGATAATATTCTTAATGTGCCCCCAAAGTTCTTACACAGGGAAGGAGTTTTATAGACACTTGCTAGTTAAGTGCTTGAAAAGGCATTTTTCATATACACCCAGAAATTTCTCTCTTAATCTATCTTTGTTTCCTTCTGTACTTCTGTCTCTCATGCGTGATAAACAAAGCATGTCTACCATGTTGACTCTGAGTGGAATTTTTGTAGTCAGGGAAATAGCACTTGCTACCAATTTAAAGTAACAATCAGGAGACAGCTCAGAAAAACGAGCATAAATTATTATTTTCCTTGAAAATTACTCTTTTATAATTTTAATTCAATCTTGCTTAGTTTTGATGTCAATTTTGTAAAAGGCAAAACAAAACCCAGCCAGTGTAAGCCATTTCTTGCTGACTGAAGTCTAGCCAGTATGTGACTTGAGCCCACACTTGCTGGGTGGCAAAGGCTGCAGCACTTGTGTGGCACTGCCCAGAAGTGCCAAATGAGTGGCCAAGAGTCCTTTTGCACCATAGCCTTCCAGCTCTACAGTCATCATTAAACTGACCAAAACAAATGGTTGAGCCCCTGGGACTGTGGTGTGGGACTGCTCCACCATGACAGCCTCCAGGCCCAGGAGGACACAAAGCCATTCTGCAGGCTGGTGAGAAGAGGGTGGGGTCAGGCAGCATGCTGACAGTGCGCAATGGCCCCTTTGGGTAGGACACTATCTTTGCTGAAATGTATGGTGTTCTATTGTGTAAGAGCCTTTTTAGTTGAGAACAATGAAAACTGTCTGTCCCTTGGCTAGTGTCAGGGTTCTCTGTAAACACCAGCGTCGGCAGAGTAATGATCCAGGTGAAGCAAAAAGGAAATCCAGTTCAGTATGACTCAGTGGCCCGTGTTAGTTCAGACTTCTAGAGTCTGACACTGGGCAGTTTATTTTAGACATACTAAGTACAGAACAACTTCGAAAAAAAAGTTTCCTAGTGGCAATTATCACAATAAAGCTTACAGGGTGACTATATGAAAACTCTTTTGCAAAGCACATGTGACCTCTTCCATAGAATGACTTCTATAGCATAAAGGACTGGGGAAGGATCTGGCATGGTCCAGGTCATCATGGAACATCACAAAGTACAAGTGATAAGGCCCATAAGGTTCTGTTGACTGAGAAGCAGTGCTCAAGATAAAGGTTTAAGGAGAACGAGTCTGGGATACACACAACAGTCTGGGGGATCTGGTTATTCCCTGGCCCTACCAATGGCACAGATCACCAGGCTGTTAGCTGCACCCACTCCCAGGCTTCTAGGGAGAAAACAGATATACATCTCTTCTGTTAAGGAGATCACCAGGCTGTTAGCTGCACCCACTCCCAGACTTCTAGGGAGAAAACAGATATACATCTCTTCTGTTGAGGAGCCAACCCTGTGTGTTTAATGTTCCTGGTTTCCCTAGTGTTTATCTATGAGCCCAAGGACAATTAGGATAGTTGCTCCTGTTTCCAACACACCCTGAAGAGGAAAGCCAACCAACATTCAGAGATTTTGGTTTTGAAGAATACTAAAGGGTCTAATTTGTCTTCTGTTGCCATGAGAAACATCATGACCAAAAGCAACTTAGGGGGTAGAAGGTTTTTCCCATTGTTGAAGGAAGTCAGGTCAGGAATTTGAGGTAGAAATTTGCAGGAAGGAAATGAAGCAGAGGCCATGGAGGACCATGGCTTGCCCCCCATGGCTTGCTCAGCATGATTTCTTAAAGCCCAGGATCACCAGCCCAGGGGTGGCACTGCCCACATTGGATGGGTCCTCCCACATGAATCATTAATAAAGAGAATGCTTACAGAGACTTGCCTACAAGCCAATCTGATGGAGGCATTTTATCAATGGAGGTTCTCTCTTCCAAATGCCCTTCTCTTGTGTCAAGTTGACAGAAACTAACCAGCACACTGGGGAAAAGATGAAAAGCATGTAGTTCCTCTGAGTTACCCAGCATTTGTGGTCCATAGAATATGAGTGCCCAGATGTCCAAATCTTTAAAAGTCCAGAATATTAGATGGCATGGCAAAAGGAGATTAACTTTATAGATGGGGTTTGGGAGATGGTACAGTGGGTCAGGGCACCTGATGTGCTGTGCCTGATTCCCTGAACCCACGGGGTAAAGGGAGAGAACTGACCGCTGTAAACTGTCCTCTGACCTCCATGGTCCATGGCACACATGCATACAGATATTCACACTAAATAAAAACAATAGCACACACACACACACTGTATGTGGAATTAAGGTTGATAATTACCTTAACATAATTGAATTTAAAATTTCCCCACTTAAGAATCATCTGGTAGGTAGATAAGTAGGAAGATATATAGGGAGGATAGCTATATAAGTAGGAAGATAGATAGATAGATAGACAGACAGAAGATAGATAAATAAGTAGATAGATGATAGATGGATAAATAGACAGAAAATAGATAAATAGGTAGGTAGATAGATGATGGATAGATGGATAGAGAAGAAAGAAAGAAGTTTTAAAGATTCTCGATGATCCAGGTGGCACCATTATAAACAGTGGAAGATAGGGTGAAGAGTCAGTGAAGGAGATGTGATACAGAAAAAGAAGCAGGTTGGATCAAGGACTCCACCTTCCATTGTTGGTTATGAAGACAAAGTGAAGAGGAAACCAGCAAGCAGTTCTGGAAATTAGAAAAGGCTGGGAAGAGTCATCGAGGGAGCCCTTGATTTTCTATATTTGGCTTCTGATCCCAAGAGGACGATAAGAAAATACAGCTTATATTGAGTTAAATTTGTCACATTTTATTTATTCACTTATTTTTCTGCAGCACCAATAGGAAGCTAGTAAAGCATTTAGTGATGAAAAGCTAAAATTGATGAACTTAAATTTCATCTCCTCTTTCTACTTCAAGAGAGGCATTTTTTTTTTTTTTTTGGTTTTTCGAGACAGGGTTTCTCTGTTTAACAGCTCTGGCTGTCCTGGACTCGCTTTGCAGACCAGGCTGGCCTCGAACTCACAAAGATCCGCCTGCCTCTGCCTCCCAAGTGCTGGGATTAAAGGCGTGCGCCACCACCGCCCGGCTAAGAGAGGCATTTTCAACTGAAGTGACGGAGCAAAAGCAAGTAGAAGAACGCAACAGACAAGAGCAGGACTGCCTGTGTGCTACAGTCTGGTGTGTTCCATTCCTACTCCATCTTTAGCAGGTGTGCTCCTCAAACCAAAAGGATTCTTCCCATGTCACATGGGCTTCTTTGTCATCTTTTTTGTTTGGTTGCTATGATTCCCTTTGTTCTGATTAGCTTTATTGTCCACTTAGCCTATATTGGCCTGTTGGCAAGTCTGCGGGGTGTTGTCTTGATTGTTAACTGATGTAGGCGGGTCCATCCCACCTTGGGTGGCACCACCCGTAGGCAGGTGGTCCTGATGAGCATAAGAAAGCTAGCTGAGTAAAGGCTTCAAGCTAGCTGGCAAGCAGCACCCTCCAGGATTCTTGTTGTACTACTTTGGCTGTGAACTAAGTCACTTGTCAGAAGCAATGATGCATGGGATAGCAAGAAGGCCTCCCTCAAGTTCCTGCCTTGACGTCCCTCGACAATGGACTGTGACCTTGAACGGTAAGCCAAAAAACCCTTTTCTTCCCTAAGTTGCTTTTAGTCCGTGATTTCTCACAGCACCATTTGGTTGCTCATTTTGCCTCTTCTCCCTTCTTCCTCATTTTCTCTTTTCCACTTCCCCACCCACTTTCTTCTTCCCAGTTATTCCCCCTCCCTCCTCTCTGAGAGGAGGTAGCTTTAGCCTGAGTCAGTACAAAGAAAAGTAGGCAGGTCCTTACCACACCATTACAGTCCCTGGGGAGGGATCGTTGGTGAAGACTACTGATGAGCAAAAAGAGTAAATGGGAAAAGAGGGTTAGAAAACAGTAAGGACAGCAGCCATCAGGAGATAGATGATAGGAGGAGTTGTCCCATCTGGTTGACACGGTCACCACCACTTTTCTTAAGTTCCTCCAGTGTTCCGCCTCCATCACAGACTTGAAATATTGGTCTGTGCTCTTGGGAGTATAGCAGAAGGGTCTCTATTTGTTTGAACAGTTGACACACTAAGAGTTCTCAGTAGAGTCTAGAACAGAAATAAGTACCCTGGGAATATCAGCCCTCTCAGCATCTGTGATCTTTTCAAACTTTGATACCCACCTTGAGATGGTCAGAGATGTACAGAACTTAGGTTGTGAAGTGGGCAAGCACAGACTGGCTCTGTGCTCCGTGTAATAAGAGCCGCTACTTCCCTGGCAGAGCACATAAGCAGTGTATTCCTCGTGCTGCCCTAACAACTCTAGCTCATGCAAGGCACAAAGAACAAAACTTCCTCCTGAAGGATAGCCCACAACAGTATGTCTCCAAAGGGCACAATGACATCTTCCTTTGGAGTCAGGTAGGTGCTTTCAGAGCATGAGGAAGAAACATTCCCTAGTGTCCAGTTTTTCCTCAGTCCTTGATGTGACTCAGATATGCAAAATAGGCCTTGATACCATCTCAACCTATGTTACTACAAGTTTTACCAGAAGGCTTTGTATCTGAATGAACGGAATCTTTTAAAAGGGATGTCTGACATCCCTAACAGTCCATCAGTGCTCTGGGCATCCCCTCTACCTGGGCTGCGTTTTCATTCTTTCAAAATGGGTGAAGGGATTTAAAATATCTCATTCTAATCATATTATTGCCACAGCTGTTTAGTTGGTTTCCTTCCTCCGTCTTGCTGCGGAACTTTTGTTAGAGAGCAGCAAACAATACCAGCAGCCACTCCCCTGTCTTCCTGTTTACCTGAGTTGTATGCGTGATCATTAATTTTGTCAAACTAAAAGGCCTCAGATCACCTAGGAGATAAAGCTTTCCGGCATGGCCCTGAGGAATTTTCCAGGCGAGGTTAATTGAGATGAAAAGACCCTACCCTAGTTGTGGATGGCAGCCTCCCACGGGATGGGGGCCTGGACTAAATGACAAGCAGAAAGCAGGCAAGCACCAGCATTGCCATTTTCTGCATCCTGAGTGTGGATGTGATGGAACATCAACTTGTCACTTCTGCCACCAAGCCTTCCCTGCATGCACCCTTAAAGCTGCGAGCCAAAATAAACCTTTCTTCCTTAAGTAGATTCTGTCAAGTATTTTGCCATAGCAACAAGGAAAGTAACTTAAACCAGCATGTTTATAGCACTCCACAGAGCTCCTTTTTCACTCAAGTATAATTATGTATGTGCCCATCCCTGATCCATCCTGACCGTTCTGTACCTGTCTTATTTTTATATGGCTGTATGGTTACCCTCTGTGGGGACCCGGGAAATGGAGGCTTATGAGAAATGCCTTGTGGCTGGGAAAATGAAAGTAACTTATGGGAGATATCTAAGATGGCACTGGCTGGAAGATGCCGGGGAGGAGTTGAAGCCCGATGGATCGTGGGTATAGCTGATTGGGTGAGCAAGACTTCCGTGCTGGTGATCAGTGCATGGTCACCATGTTACCAGGCTTGTGCTGTGTGATGTAATAGGATGACCTTTAATGTGATTGGCCCACGTGGACTCATGTGGAAACACCCATTTGGTTCTGTATATAAGCTAGGGGATGAAACATTAAAAACGGGAAATGCTTAGACATCACCCCTGTCATGTCTGTTTGTCTTCAGAATGAAGGCTGGAGAGTGCGGGGGAGGGGGGGGCAGCACACTCACCTTTTCCCTGAGAACCCCCTTATGTAGTGATCGGCCTACAAGGGCCCCGTGGCAAGCCTCCATGCTGGCTGTGCTGGGTGAGTGAAAGCCACTTGGGGTTTCTATCGCTGTGATGAAACACTGTGACCAAAATAACTTGGGGGAGGAAACGCTTTATTCATCTTAAGCTTCCACAACACAGTTCATTGTCCAAGGAAGTCGGGGCAGGAACTCAAGCAGGGCAGGAACCTGGAGGCAGGAGCTGATGCAGAGGCCATGGAGGGGTGCTGTTTACCGGCTTGCTCCTCATGACTTGCTCAGCCTGCTTTCTTATAGAACCCAGGACACCAGCCCATGGATGGCACCACCCACAATGGGCTGGGCCCTCCCCCATCACTCACTAATTAAGAAAATGCCTTATAGCTGGATCTTATAGAGGCATTTCCTCCACTGATGTTCCCTCCTTTCAGATGATTCGAACTTGTGTCAAGTTGACCTAAGTAAGACTAGCCAGATCACCACACTACTACTTAAGAGCTTACAGGACTTCTCAATATTATCCAAATCAGGCCTGGACACCACCAATGAATCTGCCATGTGTGAAGCAGTATACCTTAATTATAAACCTGACAGAAGAAAGGGGAACCAGTAGAAGCAAATTATACACGTGTGAACCGAGTGGACAGGGCAATGAGGGTATTATTAAATCTTTGTCCCCTTTACAGTGCTGGTCAGAGGCTGTCTGTGAGTTAAAATGTCCCTTCTGGAAAATCAAGGGAATGTTTCTGAGTTGTAGTTTAGCGAGTCCCAAGACAGTAAGTCATTCAAGTCTGGAGCTGGGAAAAGGAGGTAGAGTTTAAAGAAGGAAGCCACTGTCTGTACCAACAGGAGGGAGTAGGGCCTGTGAGTGGCTGTCCCGCATGATGTGTCCCTGGAGAGGCCTCAGATGGACACTGCTGTAAAGTATCCAACTTCACAAGATTTTGCCATTTCAAAGTAACCTGACATATTTTTTGAGTAATGGACTTTATAGCAGACACTAGAAAACTAAGGAATGTAGTTCAAGAGAATTGAAACCAGCAAGAACAGTGTGTCAACAACCCGTTCTGTGGTCCTTTTGCTAAGGAAAGGGGGATTGAGGCTGGGCTGCTCTGGGACTCTACCATGCCATGCCACTGTTATCTTCATCGATGTCATGATTCAGTTTCTCCTGAGCTGCTGACCAATTCATTGCTATGTGGGCCTCTCTATGGACCTATAAGAGGCCAGCTTGCTTTATCAGGTTAAGCAAACAGGAGGGGTAGAAAAGCACCAGAGAGAGAGAGAAAATGCTGCCAGGATGGAAGTGGAACTGTTTTGTAGCAGCCTGATCTCTGCCATGCTTCTCACCGTGCCCTGGATTTTGATCCCTCATTTAAGTCCCTACATCTAGGCTATACTCAGAGGGAGTTAGTTCAAGGAACTGGGGTCTTTGGGAGCTTCATCAGCAGCTGCCTTCTTCCCCCAAATACTTCCTATCCTGTCCTCTTTATCCCCAGAACCCTGAAAATTTCCAGGTCATAATGGAGGACAGTGGCATAAGGTAAGAAATGGAATCTCATGTGTAGGCCACATGTGGGCGTTCCATTTCCTCACACCCTTTATTCTCTCATTATTAGACATGGCTCTAGTCATACCAGATACAATGTTAGAGCATGGTGTACCAAACTAACAATAGGGAAGTTTTCACTGGTAAGTGAGAGGAGGTTAGCCTCGGCGATGGTGGCAGTATTTACATGCATGTAAATGAGACAAACCCCCAGTGATCACAGCAGAACCTCAGAACGGAATGAGGTGGTGCTTTCTGTCCATCTCATCTTTTCATGTGTGGGCCAAATGCCAGTATCCATCAATTTAAACTGTAAGAACCCTCCTTGTCTTAGATCATGTTTGCACCGAAGATCATTCAGCCCAAGGCTTGGGCATGTGTTTCATGCCCAAGAATCATGTTCATGTTGGGCACAATGATACATGCATACTTGCAATCCCAGCACTTGGGAGGCAAGTCCTAGGGTACAGAGTAAGACCCTGTCTCAAGCGAAAACCAAACTTGGTGGCTGAAGACATGGCTCATCAGTTAAGAGCACTGGCTGCTCTGGAGTTGGACCTGGTTTGGTTCTAAGCACCACATGGTGGCTCACAACCATCTATAACTCTAATTCCAGGGGACGCCATGCCTCCTTCTGTCCTCTGAGGGTACCAGCCATACATATGGTGCAGATACATACATGTATGCAAACACTCACACACATAAAATAAAAACAAATACATCCTTAAAACAGACAAACAAAACCGAAACAAGACTGGTGTTCATCCTGGGATCCACGTCCTAACTCTTCCTTCCTCCCTATCTGACCGATGCTGTTCAACTATGAACATTTCAGGAGCCTTGCTTACTGCAACTTCCACTGCTCAATGAGGTGGATCTAATGTGGGTATGACAGTGAGAGAGTATGGTTATGTGAGGCTCTGGTGAAGCTTACAGTAACAGAGAAAATGACTGCTTTCCCTTTTTACCCTTTTCAGGTCCAAGTTTCCCATTTGCTGGGTCTATTTTCTGTTGTCTGCAGAGACTCCCTCTTGCCTTTTCCCTGCATCTATCCCTTCTTGAAGGTTTGCTTCCCTCATGTGACTAGCATAAGCAGCCTCCCCTCATCCTCTTCCTGGGTTCCCCTCATCATCCATGCCCAGCGCAGTGGTCATCAGGAGTAGGAATGTTCCCTGATCCTTGTGGACTCTTAGACACTCTGTCCTCTGATTCACCACTGCACTCTCCTTCCTCCCATCTCTGTACTGTCCCCGTGAGCGAAATACCTCCAGGTGCTTCCTTCCCCAGAATGTACACTTCTCCACATTTGCTGAAATATATGGAAGAATTTTGTAGTGTTCACAAAACGAACAAATAAGAACACACCGGCTGTCCGACTCACCCTTAACTGCTATTGACAAGACAGCTTGGGCCCCTTGGCAAACCCCTGGGCTCTCTGCCCTTGATGCACAGGCACTGTGGTTCCTCCAAGAGAAGCTTTCCAAAGGCTCAAGTACAAAGCTGGCAGAGGGGCATTGACTTCTGCAGCCCCTAAAGGGAGCAAGGGAGCCCATCCATGCATATGAGACAGGAAAGGGTTGGGGCATGAAAGCCGGGGTCTTGGAAATGCTGGTTGCAATGAGCTAGAGTCTACTCTGGAGGGGATGTGTGTTCTCTCCAAGAGAGTAAACAGCACTGCATCTCTAAAGGGCAAATGAGAGCTGCCACAGAGACTGAGACGAGTGAAAATGAAAGCACTGGTTTTGGTTGCTCTTTCACAGAGCAGGAGGTCAGAGGGAGGAGGAGGGGTGGGGAGGTTAGGGTAAGATGAAGAAAAAAAAAAAAACCATCCATAGAGCAGCCTGGCAAGGGGCTGCCCAGAGCGCAAATGCAGGCAGACTGAATTGAGTTTTGTTGTGGTGACAGATGAGTTTCCTGTGGGGTCCAGAGAGCAGCCCAGTGGGGAAAGATAAGGGGCAGAGCTAGACCGCTGAGCCAGAGGCAGGGAGGCTGCTGCAGAGCAGTCGGCCCTGGCTTTAGTGGAAAACACCAGGAGGGGTCAAGTTGGAGTGAGTGTTAGGGAGATTGCAGTCCTCAGTAATGTGGTTTGTATCTATGCCACAGGTCATGGCGGCTGGGAATGAGTTATAACTAAAAGTGATAGTAGGATCTCCAAAGTTTAGTTCTCATTTATGACATGAGCTTGCCCAGTATCAGCGTTAAATTTGCTTAAAGAAAAAAGTTCCCAATTCCATTACTTTCTTTAGAAAGATAGAGAAGACTCCTGAATATATCTATGCAGGAATTGGCTGAAAGATGAAACCCTCAAAGTTGGGCAGCCTGGGACACACACCATCACCTTGGTCTCCTGTCCTCTGCCCTTCCTTCCCCTCCTCCCCACTGTCCTCCTCTGTCCTCTCCCCTCCCCTCCATTTCTCTCCTCTCCGTGCTCAAATTCCACCCCTGCTAGCATGACTCGTTTCTCTGCCCTTGTCAACTCATCCTTCATGAACCAGTCCAGCAACCAACACATGGGGAACCTTCGCTGGCTTTTACACATTTCTAAACACTGCATTGTTCCCCCTACTTCACGTGACACACATTTAGGACACTAGACACAGGATATCTGGGCCCTAGGTGCATACTGTGTCTGGTGATGCAAGCAGACCCCTGTCCCCGAAGCCCATTTTTTTGTTGTCTGGGAGGTTCCACTTTTTGCTTTCATCCTAAGACTGAGTGGACCACCTTCATTTCTGCTTGAACAGCATTTGATGAGACCAGTCAGCACCGACAGGCAGCCATCTCCCCTACTGAGCCAATTCCACCAGCAAGATTGTGTTTGCCCACCTTGATGAGTGGCAGGACAATTACTGACAGCCTTCCAGAGCTGCTTCAAGGCTTCTGCAACCTGGCCATGAATGAAATGCACAACCTTCTGACTCAATGACATTTAAGTTCAGGCAGCAGGAGAAATTGGAACTCAGCTGCTCCCAGACCATTTTTCTGGTTAGAGCTATAAATAAGGGAAATGACTGACCCGCTGCCTGAGGGACACCAACCTGCCCCTCCCCCAATCAATCAAGTTCTCTTCAATCCGGGCTTTGTTTCTGATCCCCTGGGGAAGAATGTTAATGCTTATATCAGAGGTTGCCCAATGCTGTGTGTCTACATTGGCATCCTAAATGCAGGTAGGCACAATGGGTGAATGGGGGTGTGTTTAATCTACATATCCACCCCCACCAAATTTGTAATTCATTCACATGAAAATATTTTCCAATAAACACAATATCTCCCCCCCCACACCTTCAAATATTCTTATATAGTCCTTTATTCACTGGGGCTGAGTTCCATATTTAAAGGACAATTCCTGCAGCAACACAGAGTAATGACCTTGTGAAGTGTGGAGTGTTGGTATGCTTAACCAATAAGTTACAGATCCCATAAATACTAGTTATGATGTCTGACAAGAACTCAAAAGGCAAGAAATATTTTTCTCAGATAGAATTGTGAAATCAAACATATTTAACGTGTGCTCTGGTTCCTTTCTAAAGCCGTGTGTTGGGTTTTCCACCCATGTGCAAACAATGACAACAAAGCACCCATCCTCCTTCCTATCTGGCAAGCCCTGATGTCTTTGGTCTGTATAAACCCGAAGTGGGAATCCGTCCCAGCCAAGGCAAAAGTTCTTTAGTCTTTTTCTCAAGCTGAATCTGATTCAATCAGCATGCTAGCACATTCTGTCCAACTCCAGGGCTTCTTACAGCAATTCATTATTTCTTCCATTTCACAAAAACTAGATCCCTGTGAGTCCCAGAGGATTGGCCAATGAGGCTGTTATGAAGTTGATTTCCTTGGAAGCAGCCAAGAGGCTGCTTCCTGGCTGAGTCTTAAATTAATAAGGCCAATCAGAAATGCACAGCGCCTGGATGGCCCATCAGTCTTGTCAAGGTTGTTGCCATCTTCTCTGTGGTCAGATAAACCACGTTAAAACTACGGCACCAATGACCATAAATTAGCGGGGCCTGTCTGGTGCATCCCTCCCTGCCGAGGACATCGCAGAACTCTCGGACCCGCGGTGTCACAGAGTGGGGAGTGGAAGGGGGGATCTCTGAGTATTTGCCTTATAGAAGGCTGGGCTGGGCTCGTGCAGTTTCCAGGCTCACAGCTTTCATCTTCGCCGCCCCCAGCTGCTGAAACGCGCTGCGCAGAGATGCCCTGATTCCCCAGGTGCTTTGGTGCGGGACTCCATCTGCGCGCCTCTGCCAGACTATTTACAGCCGAGTTTAGGCCTGTGATTGCTGAGCTGGGAAACCCATTTTTCAGCCTGGCTTTTATTTACACTCTTATTAAGGAACCTTTCGCTCACCGTGGAATGGCAGCGAGGGGCATCGGCCAGAGAGCAGGTGGGGGAGGTGACAGACGGGGGATGCGCCCTGGACAAAGGCCAAGGAGGCCTGGGCACTGAGCAGGGCACTGGGAAGGTTGTTATCATTCTGGGAAAGGTCAGTGGTTGGTGGCTGGGCTCTGTAGCGGTAGCCCGTGGCTTGCTTCCATTCCCCCACTCCCTTGCCTGGCTGCACTCTTTGTAAATGCTCAGAAGAACAACGCAAAAAGAATGCTGTACTTCCAACAGTCTAGAGAGCGATCAGGCCCTCCCCACCAGCCTTCACCTGAGGTTCGGTCTCTAGAAAGAGGAGGGCGGGACTGGAGGGAGAGAAGGGAGCCACCTTCCCTTGGTCCTGTCTCAAATCGATCAGAGAGCCCCGTGGGCCGGCAGGTTCTGGAAGCCTCCTGCAGCCCTGGGTATCTGTGGCCAACTGGTTATGCACTTCATGCCTGCCACACCCACACCCCTGAAATGAAGACGGAGCTGTTCCTACTCCTGCTCCTGGGCACAACCTCATCACACTTGCGTTTAGTTGTGTCTGTTTTTCCTAAAAGGGACAAAGGAAACTGGAAATCTCTTTGTAATAGAAGCATGGAAAGGTTGCCATGTTCCGTGTTCCCGCTGTGAGTGGTCATCTTTGTGTCTTCCCTATTCTTTTCAGTTACCACAAGTTCTTGGAAGAGTGAATGTCACTTTCATAGATGTTCTTCCAACATGTATCCTTTTGGACTAATGTATTTTGCATCCCTACATCCTACACTCTTATCTGCTGAGCTAGTGAGATTCCTCTCCTTCCAAAATGAGAATCTGCTTCTATTACCCTCCTAACTCCAGCTCAGAGGGGTGCTATTAAAGGCTGGTTTGTGTCCACCAAAATTGCTGTGATCAGCATCTGACAATATGACTGTATTTGGAGACCGAGTCTATATAAAAGAGTGACTAACAGCATGGTGGTCCACACCTTTGATCCCAACACCTGGGAGGCAGAGACAAGTAGATCTCTGAGTTGGCCGCAAGCTTGGTCTACAGAGTGAGTTCCAGGACTGCCAGAGCTACACAGAGAAACCCTGTCTCAAAAAACAAAACAAACCAACCCACCCCAAAACCAATCAAAAAAACAAACTAAGCCAACCAACCAACCAAAACCAAAACAGCAGCAACAACAAAACAGCAAATAAACAAATAAAGTGATTAAATACATCATAGGAGTGGGCCCTAATCTGACTGTTGCCCTTATATGAAAATAAACATCAAAGATGGTAGGGAGAAAGTTCAGTCTTAAAGAGGTTGCCTTCCAAGTGTGAGGACTGGGAGTTTAATCCCAGAATCCACAGAAAACAACAACAATAACAAAAAACAAAAACAAAAACAGACAGACAGACAGACAGAGACCATCTGGGACACAGAAAAGTCTAATGGAAGACAGAGCCAAACTTACCCTTGACCTTGATTCCAGAGGTGAGGAAAATAACTTTGTTGTTTGAAATATTGGGCTGTGGGCCATTGCTATCAGGGCCCAGGAAAACTAATGCATGTGCCTGAGCATTGCCTTACCCTCCTTCATCCTCCACCGCTCAGAAACTCCTTAAACAACACTGGCCTGGCACAGTGCCACTTTTTGTTATGTTCTAGACAGTATTGTTTTGTGAGATAAGAACTTGCCACACAGAGAGACAGCTGTTCCTAGAGCTTTATCTTCAGTTTTGTTCTTTGTAGTCTCCAAATAAAATACAGGGTGCCCATTAAACTTGAATTTTAGGTGAACAGCAAATAGATTCTTAGTATAAGTTTGTGCCAAAAGGGTGTACCAAAAAAAATTCTTTATCTGTAGTTCAAACTTGACAGGAATCAGTTCCTTTTTGTTTTCTCTGCCAGATAAACTTAGAGTCTTGTCCTTCATGTTTTCACACAGTGGGTCTGCTGGTACAATGACTGGAGAGCATTCACAAAACATGAACAGATGGGTCCTTCCATTTTCTATGACCTGGCCAAAGGACATGTTTGCCTTTTTACTTATTTAAGTATTTACATTTTGTGTTTTTGTTTTGTTTTGTTTTTGAGACATCTTCAAATAGCCAAGGGTGGCCTCAAGCTCACAATGCAGATCTTTAACTTCTGACCCGCCTCCTTCTGAGCTCTGGGATTACAGGCAGGCACCACCGAACCCAGTTTATGACATGCTGGAGTGTGGACATGTGCGGCCAGGGTTGCTGGGCTGGAGCAAGGGTGAGATTGAGACGTGCCAAACCTTGAAAATCTCATACTGAGACTGGCAGAAGTTCAACCCCTCTCTTCCTGTTCTGGGCCTCCTGGACCTCTGCGACCTCTGAGAACAGTCCCATAGCCTACGGCCAAATTACAAGTTCAACTTCCTCTCTCCTGATAAAAACCTGTCTTGCAAGTACCTGGAATTCCTCTTCACGAAAATGAAGCATTCCCAAGACCTCAGCTCCAGCCAATAGTGTACATCCACCCTGGAGACCCCTACCCACTCCCAAAGATCTAAGTAGACCTTGTTCACTCCAAATAAAGTTGAGTGCTCACTGAAGCTGACTCCTCCTGGAAGCTGTCCATCATACTCACAGCCTTCCAAACCCTGATCTCCACCTGTGCTGGCCTTGTCCTCATGGGCCGGTGGTCAAACGACCCCCAAGGAAGAGGCAGCCCCCACTGGAAATCAAACCCATGCTTTGTGCATGCTCGGGAGGCACTCTACTAACCCCAGCCCCAACATGATCTTTTTACAAGCTTACGGGAGATTTTTAGGTGCAGTCAGAGGCTAGAAACAATCATTATCCTGAGGGACAGGCATCCCCTCAATGTAACTGAATGCGACCGTCATGTCATTGGGCTGGGAGTCCATTAGGTTGAAACACTAGGAAGGTTTGTTCTGCTATGAGAAATATCAACTCATCACTCTTCTCTTGAGCCCAGAGGCACAGATCAAGTTGATCATCAAAAAACCAGCCGTGAGTGTGTGAAATGGTCACCTTATTTCAGGTCAACTGAGCCCATAAAGAGAGATGTCAAAAGCCGTAGTATTGACAGCACTGCCCCATGACTCCTCACTCTGACACTCCAGGCTCTGTAATATCTAGTTCAGCTGGGCATGCTGGTGAAAGATTTACCTTGTACAATTTTTTTTTATTACAATCTAGTGCTCAAGACTGTAGGATCTGTTTTAAGCACACTTCTGGTTCAAGAGGATTTATACATTATTTCATTCATTCTTCCAGGCTTTGAAGATTTGTCATTTTTAGCTGTTGGTCAGCTAAACCTTACCTGTTCAGTTTTTGCTGAAACAGTCATAGGAAGTAAAGGCCCTTTTGCTAATGCCTCTGGGGTTTGCACACCATTCATTCTGCTTGAGCAGAGGCTTCATGATTTAATCCGGTGCTCATCTTTATGGTATGCATGACAGAGTCACGGCATAGAAGTTTAGAAGAGTACCAAGAGTCTACTAGACTGAAGCCCTGCATACTACACAGCTCACACTGCAGTTCCTGCCACTTGTGAGGCAGGAGAATCACTTGAGCTCAGGAGATTGAGGCCAGCCTGAATACATCAGCAATATATACAAAAGCCCTACCTCCATCCCCCTACCCCCCTTCCCCTCCAGGCAGAAGAAAACACAGTAACAGAAACAGTAACTGGGTACCAAACATTCACATATATGAGCCTATGAAGGCCATTCTTGTTCAAACCACCCCATTCTACTCCCTGGCTCCCATAAGCTTGTCACCATATCAAAATGCTCTCAATCCAATTTCAAAAGTCCCCATAGTCTTTCACAGTTTCAACAGTTTAAAAGTCCAAAATATCTTCTGAGACTCAAGGCAATCTCTGAAATGTAACCTCCTGTAAAATCAAAAAGCAAATGACATACTTCTAACATACAGTGCCATTTCAAAACAGAGGAATAGGGGGCATGGTGAAGAAATACTGAACCAAAGCAAGACAGAAACCTAGCAGGGTAAACTCCAAATCCTGTAGTGATATGTCCAATGTTAGAGGGCTTAAATGGCTCTGTCCTTCTGGATTTTCTGCCTGCAACACACTTCTGTCTTTGGGCCTGTGTGCTCTCATTGGCAGATATTCCATCACTCTGGCACCTCTAACATCTTGGAGTCATGGCCTCCATAACCTAGGGACTTCTCTACCACATCCTCAAGGGCTCTCCATAATGGGGAAAGAAAATTCCACAACCTATTTACTCCAGTATTCTGCATGACTCTAAAGCCAGTACCATGTTGAGTAAACTGCCAAGGTGGGCTACCAATTTGGGATAAACTTTGGTACCCTAGAATCACATTTGTAGCATCTTTAGTTGTTGTTGCTTTTGAGAAGCACAAGTTGTAAGCTTATTCTAGTGAGGATCAGACCTCTCCTTAATTTCTTTATCACAAGCCTTGGCTCCAACACTGAACTTCCTAGTGCTCTTTTTTTTCCTCTCCAAACTGTACATTTCACATTTCTTTCTGCCCCATTTGCTCTTTTCCACTGTATATATGTGACATGCATATATGTGACTACTAAAAACCATGTGACAGAGACAATACTAGACTGTCTTGAGATCTCCTTTGCCAAAGACATTAGTCTGTAACTTTGTAAATTTAGCCCAGGCAAATCCTTAGGACAAGGGCAGAAAGCAGCTACAATTTTTGCCAAAAGGTCACAAGAATGGCCTCTTAGCCTAGTTGCTAATATTGTTCCCCTCTGAAACCTGTTGAGCTGGGCCTCCGTAGTCTGCATACTTCTTAGTCCTACTATCTTCTAGGCTCAACTAGAATGGCTCATTAAACTTTGTTGACAGTGTTTAACTGCTTTCCTAATCCAACCTCATTATGTGGTGCTGGGATTTTACCCAGGGCCTCAGGCTTGTTAGGCAACACACTATCAACTAAACTACTTCCCCAGCTATACTGGCGTGATCTTTTGTTTTTCTCCTTGGGTGTGGTGCTCACATAATGGTAGCACAGACCTCCGAAAATCCATTCTTTCACTCAGACAAAGAGAATCCTGGCCGAAGTGGTCAAGACCAACTCTTGTAGCATCTGGAAATTAATCAAAGGATTGCAACAATTCTGGGAATGAATATGTAAGAAGAGCCACTGAATCTCAGCAGAACAGGGAGCTTGATGGCATTTTGACTTTTACAGCTTCTTTATTCTCCTCTCCAGACTGATGCTTGAATACCAGCAGTCTCATAGTCATGCCACCCCAAAGATCAGCAGAGGCACTAGCCACTGCAGAGGCAGGATAGTTCTGCAGCTTCCTCTAAAGACCTATATCCAGAGAAGTGTTACCAATTGGCCTATCTGGCAGTTCTAGGAGTTCTTGTTCTTGGGTTTACTTTTATTTGATCATTGTGCATACAGCTCTGACAGTAAAAATAAATAAATAAATAAATTAAATAACCAGCAATGACTGTTTAACATCATAGCTGTCTGAGAACATCATAGTTGAGAATAAAAAGAGTCTGATAGAAACAAAAGCGAAACAAAACAAACAAACCCTTAGAAAGGAATAGCCTGGAATGAGATATTCATCCAGAGCTTTGAAAAAGCATCAACATGCTACTGGAGTTTTAAGTGCCTTCAAGAATATACCAGGCAATGTTCTCAGTAAAGACCTGAGACGGCCCCAACAGTATATCTCTGGCCAATCTCCAGGCTCTACATAACCAGGCTAAGCAAGAAGAACTGTATGTTGCTTACTACAGCATGAACACGTGCCTCAAATGTGATGGAAAACTTCACACATCCAAGAAATTCAGTGAATTCAATGCAGCATACATGAGAGGAACCCATACCTACACTATCTCTTAAAAGCAGTTAGAGAAAAGTGCCTCACCATACATGAGACACTCTCAGTAAGAGTAACAACAAACTTATCAGAAATTGTGGAGACTAGAAAATAAGGAGATGGTATATTTAAAATGCTGAAAGGATTTTAAAAAAATCTGTTCATGAATAATTCTATATCCAGCAAAACTCTTTCAAAAATGAAGGAGAAGCTCGGCATGGTGGGGCTGAGGCAGGAGGACCACAAGTTCAAGACAAGCTTGGATCACTGTGAAACTCTATACCTTCACAAAAGAAAAGTGAATTTTTTCAAACAATTGATGCATTATTTTCATTGTTGTTCTGGTGGTGGTGGTGGTGGTGGTGATTTTTTTAATACAAGGTTTCTCTGTGTCACCCTGGCTGTCCTGGAACTCACTCTGTAGACCAAGCTGCCCTTGAACCTGTCAGAGATCCACCTGCCTCTGTCTCCTGAGTGCTGGGATTAAAGGCGTGTGCCACCACCACCACCCAGCTTGATGCATTTTTTTTTCTTATAGGAATTGTTTTGCAGGAATTATTAAAGGATGTTAGGCAGAATGAAAGAATACTAGATAGCAACCCAAAGCCCCATGAAGAAATAAACACCAATGAAGTAAACAGTAAGGATTTTCCCACATAATTTAGATGACAACTGCATAAAATAATAATTATTCAACTGTTGATATAATTACATTATAGAGATATGTAATTTGTATGACAACCACAACACGAAGAGGGAGCAGAATGGAGGTACATATTGGAACAAAAAATTTTCATACTAATGAAATTAAGTTTCTAGTAATTCAAATTATATAGTGCTTTAAGCTAAGATGTTAACTGCACCCTGCAGGCAACAACTGAGAAGATAACTCAAGCAAGAAAGCAACAAGGGATATAAATGATGTATTACATTTTTTTCTCTTGTAAACACGAAGGCAGTAACAGAAAAACAAATGGAAAAAAAAGACCTAGAAAACAAATATTGAAATGGAGAGCTGCTAGAGACTGATCCCAGGGTTTACATACTAAGCAGACATACTAGAACCAACTTACATCAGGCCCCCAGTAAATCCTATCTTGTCAGTAATTACATTAAACTTACTTGGGCTAAACAATACAGCTAAATGACAGAGACTGGGCTGGAGAGCTGGCTCAGCACTCAGGAGAGTGCTTCAGCTCCCGGAATCTACACATCAGCTCACAACCATCCACAACTCCAGTTCCAGAGGATGTGATGTGTCTTCTGACCTTTGCAGGCACCAGGCACAATGTGGTGCACACATATACATGCAGGCAAAACATACACACCAAAAAATAAAAATAAATGTAAAAGAAATTCAAGGCAGAGATTGGTATCATGAATCAAAAAAAAAAAAACACTTTACAATTAGAGTTCCCTTGGAAGGCATACTTAATATAAGAAATACGAACAAGCTAGAAGTGAAAGAATGGAGAAAGAGGTTCCATGAAATACAAGGAGATACAAGCAGGGTTGGCTGAACAGATATGGGACAAAAGAGCCTTCAGACAAAAACAAGTTACTGGAAACAAAAGATATTTTATAGGGATACAGAGGTCAGTCCATGAGGAAAACCTTACCATTATAAACATACACATGCTAGGTTTGCCTGAGTTCCAGGTTCTTCCAGCATCCTGTTTCTACCTGTTACAGGGCGTGCCCTGCCCCCACAAGCTATTGCCAATACAACTCCGACATCTTGGGGGGCTCTCTCTTTTTCTCTCCCCTTCATTCTCCTCTACTTGCCCCTCTCTGCTTTCTTCTCCCCTACCCATCTCCCCCCCCCCTCTCTCTGCATGTGCATGCTGTTTCTCTTCTCTTCTCCTATCCAATAAACCTGCCTTTATATAACTTAATTTGGCCTGGATTGGATCATTTCCCACAGTGCAGTAATTTTTTAAAACATCACATACTTAACAGAGTCCAAACCCCAAAATACATGAAACAAAATCTTATAGAGAAGAAGAGGTAAGTAGACAATTTAAGAGTAATTTAACATCCCACTTCTGATCACAGATCAAACAAGTAGCCAGAACGTTCACAAAGACACAGAAAACTTGAACAATATGCTAAGCCAAATCTAACAAATGTACAGAACTTTACACAACAGTAGTAGAATACATATCTGTCCCATAATGCACAGAGAATCTTCTCCAGGATAGATCACATAGCAGAGATGCCAAAAAAGTCTTTGACAAAATCCAACACTCCTTCATGATAAAATTCTTGGAGAGATCAGAAATACAAGGCACATACCTAAACACAATAAAGACAATATACAGCAACCTGATAGCCAATATCAAATTAAATGGAGAGAAACATAAAGCAATTCCACTAAAACTAGGGACAAAACAAGGCTGCCCACTCTCTCCATATCTATTCAATATAGTACTTGAAGTTTTAGGTAGAGCAATAAGACAACTAAAGGAGATAAAAGGGATACAAATTGGAAAGGAAGAAGTCAAAATATTGCTATTTGCAGATAATATAATAGTATACTTAAGTGACCCTAAAAATTCTACTAGAGAACTCCTACAGCTGATAAACACCTTCAGCAAAGTGTATGGATACAAAATTAACTTTAAAAAAAATCAGTAGCCCTCCTTATACAAATGATAAATGGGCTGAAGAAGAAATTAAGGAAACAACAATCTTCACAATAGCCGCAAATAATATAAAACATCTTGGTGTAACTCTAACCAAGCAAGTGAAAGACCTGTATGACAAGAACTTAAAGTCTTTGAAGAAAGAAATTGAAGAAGATATCAGAAGATTGAAAGATTTCCCATGCTCTTGGATCAGTAGGATTAACAGAGCAAAAATGGCCAGCTTACCAAAGCAATCTACAGGTTCAATGCAATTCCCATCAAAATTTTAAGACAATTCTTTACAAACCTTGAAAAACCAATTCTCAACTTCATATGGAAAAACAAAAAACCCAAGATAGCTAAAACAATCCTGTACAATAAAAGAACTTCTAGAGTTATCACCATCCCTATTCTCAAGCTGCACTATAGAGGAATAGTAATAAAAACCACATAGTATTGGCATAAAAACAGACAGGTTGATCAATGGAATCGGATCAAAGACCTAGAAGTAAACCCACACACCCATGGACACTTGATTTTTGACAAAGAAGCCAAAACTATACAATGGAACAAAGAAAGTATCTTCAATAAATGGTGCTGGAATAACTGGTTGTCTGCATGTAGAAAAATGCAAATAGATCCACATTTGTCACCCTGTATTAAACTCAAGTCCAAGTGGATCAAAAGCCTCATCATAAAACTGGATACACTAAAGCTGATAGAAGAAAAAGTAGGGACTAGCCTTGAATGCACTGGTATAGGAGACAATTTCCTGAACAGAACACCAACAGCTCAGGCACTAAAACCAATAGTTAATAAATGGGATCTAATGAAACTGTAAAGCTTCTATAAGGCAAAGGACACAGTCAAAAGGACAAAGTGGCAGTCTACAGAATGGGAAAAGATTGTCACCAACCCTACATATGACAGAGTGCTAATATTCAAAATATATAAAGAATTCAAGGAACTAGACAGCAACAAACTAAACAACCCAATTAAAAACTGGGTACAGAGCTAAATAGAGAACTCTCAACAGAGGAATCTTTAATGGCTGAGAAGCACTTAAAGAAATGCTCAGTGCCTTTAATCATCAGGGAAATGTAAATCAAAATGACTCTGAGATTCCATCTCACACCCATCAGAATGGCTAAGATCACAAACTCAAGTGACAGCTCATGCTGTCAAGGATGTGGGGCAGAGGAAACACTCTTTGTTGTTGGTGGGAGTGCAAACTTATTTTTTGTTGTTTTTTTGTTTTGTTTTGTTTTTGTTTTTTGAGCCCTGGCTGTCCTGGACTCTGGCCTCAAACCCAAAGAGATCCCACTGCCTCTGCTTCCAGAGTTCTGGGATTAAAGGCATGCACCACCACGCCCAGTGGGAGTGCAAACTTGTACAACCAGTTTGGAATCAATATGGAGCTTTCTCAGAAAATTGGGAGTAGTTTTACCTCAAGATTCAGCTATACCACTCCTGGACATATACCCAAAAGATGCTCCACCATACCACAAAGACTCTTGCTCAACTATGTTCATGACAGCTTTATTTGTAGTAGACAGAAAATGGAAACAACCTACATGTCCCTCAACAGAAGAATGGATAAAGAAAATATGGTACATTTATACAATGGAATATTACTCAGCTATTAAAAACAATGACATCGTGAAAATTTCAGGCAAATAGATGTAACTCGAAAAGATCATCCTGAGACTGAACCATCAACCAGAGAGCATGCATAAGACCTAGGTCCCCTTCACATATGTACAGCTTGGTCCTCATGTGGGACCTCTAACAGCAGGAGCAGGGGCTGTCTCTGACTCTGTTGCCTGTCCTTTCGATCCCTTTCCCCTCACTGGTTAGCCTTGTCCAACCTCAATAGAAGAAGGAATGTGCCCAATCCTACTGCAACTTGATATGCCAAGTCAAGTGGAGTTGATATCCAGGAGAGGTCTCCCATTCTCTGAGGAGAAAGGGAGGGAGGGGCTGGGAGGAGAGGAGGGAAGTTCTGATGGGGATGGAAAGTAACTAAATAAATTACTTAATAAAAAAAAATAAACCCCAACTTAAAGGGCTGAAATCATATACGGTCTGTCCTCTGACTCTAAGAGAACATAGTCATTACTCATTTGTAGAAGGTGGTAACCTTTACCTAGGAAGAAATTTTTCTTTTGAAAATCCACAAATCAAGTTGCAGCACTAGGCATAGTGAACAGTAAGGGCATCAATGCTTCCTTTTGCTGAAAGGTGGCAACAAAGAGTTACCGTGTAGTTCCAAATTAGGAAAAAATAAAATAAGATAAAGGAGTGGTGGCAGAGAATTCGACTGAGGCCGTGATAGTGTTGAAGAAATGTTATCATAAAATCATAAGCCTGGTTCGTCAGCCACAGTTTATGTAGACGCTGATCAAGGAGGCCTGAGGGGCAAAAACTAGCACGCTTATAAGTACTCCATTTATGACTCAATAAAAGATACTCAGTTACGGATCTGCCTGGCTTTTCCTCAGCATTAGGTCATGGATGTTCACTCATGTGTTTGACTTTATTTCACAGGAAAGATGGCGTCGGTTCCTTCTGTGAAGGTCTAACGCTTGTTTTTGTTACCCCTCCCCCAAGAGATCCCAGTTCAGAGTCTCCTGGCAGCCCTGGAGCAATGAGTGACAGCTCCTGAGTTGTGGCTGAGTCCAAATGGCTCCCCCACATCCTAAAATATTAATTAATCGGCCCATTATGGAAGAAGCGTGCTCACCCATAGCCTAACAACTAAATAATCCTTGGGTGGGCCCGGCAGATGGTATTCCAGAAGACATGAAAAACATGTGGTCATCATTTCATATCCAGTTTGCGTAACTTTCTTCAGCGTGGCCAACCTTGTTTTATCTATAAATCCATCCAGGCCTTTCCTCTCAGATGCTCTGAAGCAATTCCCAGAGAAACAGTATAATTGTTTCATCTGTAAATATTTGAGTCTATCTACTTTATATTTTAATATGTAATACCCACGGGGACAACCATGCTGCTAATTTCCTTTCTTTCTTTCTTTCTTTCTTTCTTTCTTTCTTTCTTTCTTTCTTTCTATTTTTTATTTTTCAAGACAGGATTTTTCTGTGTAGTCCTGACTATCCCGGAACTTGATTTGTAGACCAGGCTGGCTTCAAACTCAGAGATCTGCCTGCCTTTGCCTTCTGAATGCTGGGATTGAAGGTGTGCGCCACCACCACCTAGCAATTTTCCTTTGTTTTATTGTACAGCTGGCAGGCTGGTCAGATGTTCTCTTACTTGTGTTTAAGGTTTATAAGAATGGAAAACTTGTCCTTTTTTTCCCCCCCTCAATCTGGAATATGACTGGAGATTTCATGGTTCTCCCAAAATTTCTCCTACTTTTTTCTTTTCTTGCTGACTGAACACAGGGAAGTGAGGAGTGATAGGAATTGCTAAGATCGTTGATGACGGTTTCTACAGTTCTGCGGTTTAGAGCAGAGAGATGTGGTCATTAGGCACACTGCTTTCCGGAGTGTGCAGAGGGTACGTGGTGACCTGGTTTGAGGAGTCTCATACTGTGACTTTTTTTCCCTCACCCTCAGGTCAACCACTCTGCCACACATACCCAACAACGTCTCCTGAAGGCGTCCATTGTGTTTCACCATTTAGTAACTAGATCTGAGAGCATGAAACTGGAAGATCAAAGCTTGTTTTTGTGCCCTTTTTAGGAAAGTGCTGTTGGGTCTGTCCCTGACCTCCCAAAGCCTTATCTCTGGACTCCTTGGTCAAGAGGACTGGTCAGACCCAGTCCCTGGAAGATAATCAAGGACACTCTGTCCCCATCTTTTACTCAGTGACACACTGAATATTTTTTGGGTAGCGTAATTGGAATCAATAAAGCAAAGGAGGTGAGCTGGCTGGACAATCTTGTCAGACGCAAGAGACAAGACACTGGGAAGGCAGTGGTACTGAGCAAGCAGCCAGCTTGTCAAGGCTAACGACAGGAAAAGCTTTCAGAAAGTTAGACTAATGCCTAGGATATGTAGCTCACTCTTTGGCTTGTCACTTAATTGAAGGAACATTTGAAGTACTTTGTAGATTTTTAAATGATGAAAACTTTTTGAACAATGATTATCATAGAAAAACACTCACATAAACATGATTTAAAAATTGTCTTGGGGGTCTGGAGAGATGGCTTAGCAGTTAAGAGCACTGGCTGATCTTCCAGAAGACCCGGGTTCAATTCCCAGCACCCACATGGCAGCCCACAGCTGTCTGTAATTCCTGTTTCAGGGGATCTGACACCTTCACACAGACACAATGGAGTCAAAACATCAATGTACATAAAATAAAAATAAGTAATTTAAAAAATTGTCTTAATAATTGCCGGGTGTGGTGGTGGATGCCTTTAATCCCAGCACTAGGGAGGCAAAGGCAGGCACATTTCTGTGAGTTCAAGGCCAGCCTGATCTACAGAGTGAGTTCCAGGACAGCCAGCGCTGTTACACAGAGAAACCCTGTGTCAACCCCCCCCCCAAAAAAAAAATTTGTTTTAATACCACAATTCAAGCACCCAGGGAACCAAGGAACTACTTGAAAAGTCCAGTGGTCGTAAATAATATATTATCAGATGACTGGTCATAATCAGGAAGGAAGATACCTCTGTTTTCTCCTCCTGGGCTCTGTGTTCCACTGTGGTCACCATTTCCCTGGCTTAGCAATGGTCAGTCCAGTGGCAGGAAGTAGGAAGTAAACACATACTCATGGAGGGTTCTTGCTAGCATGCAGCTTGGGTCTGACACAGTTCTATTACTGTGGTATACTGGCTCCTCCATTTCTCCATGTAAAGGCTTGCTTCTTACAAGTGTATTTTCCTAAAGCCACTTTCTCTTTCTTCTTCTTTGCCTCTCCAGCACCTCTGAAGGTCAAATCCAAGGGTGATGCATACACATTTAGTCTGCAGAGATGGGCAGATCTCTGTGAGTTCAAGGCCAGCCTGGTCTACATAGCAAGTTCCAGGCTAGCCAAGGACATATAGTAACACCTTGCCTTAAAAACAGACTATTTCTATGTGATTGTTTTCAATTCTGTTCTTTGTGAACTAAAACCTATATATCCTATATTTGCTCTCAAGTGCCAGGCATAGTGTTGCAGGCCTACGAGCACAGCAGGAGGACCAGGTGTTCTCATTCTCCGGAACATGGCAGGTTCAAGTCCAGCCTTGGTTACACAAATCCCTGTACCAAAAACAAACCTTTTGTGTGTGTGTGTGATCAACACAATAGCCTCTTTGTCTACAGTTTTGCCTTCCATAATTGCAGTTACCTGAAGTTAAATACTATGAAAAAATTAAGAAAAAATGGTCACAAAATATTTGGAAAATTGTAGCAGTAGGCAATTTCATGACTTTTATTAGTGTTAAAAAATAACTGCTATATTATTTTTCTTTTTTGTGCGCACGTGTCCTTATGACATGAGTGCATTCATGTATGTGAACACAGGCATTCATGTGTCACAGTGTAGGATCAAAGCTGACCTCTGGTTTCCGTCATCACTGTCTACGCTGGGACAGGGTCTCTGCTGCTCTTCTGCTGTGTGTGGCCCACAAGCAGTGACACTCCTGCCTTTGCCGCTCATTTCTCTGTATGAGTTGCCGTGGCGACAGATGCTCACGCTGCTGGGTGTGTTTCTACATGGGTTCTGAGGATTTGAACCCAGATCCTCATGCTTGTGTGGCAAGCATTTTTTACCTCACAGAACCATCTCTCCAGCTACCTCTCTTTTGAGACAGGGTCTTGCTGTATAGTTCAGACTGGCTTAGAACTTGTGATCATCCCATCGTGGGCTCCCCAGGTACTAGGATTGGACAGGAACCACCATATTCGGCTAACAGAGTAAACCAAACTCTTTCACGAGTATGTACATATGCACAGGGCAGAAGGAACTACACAGAGTTTAGTACTTATGTGTCTTTTCAGATATCCAATGGGATCTTGGTAAGTACCCTTAGCAGAGTAACATCTTAATATTTTCTAGATTACCTTACGTTCTTGGGTTCTAAAACTAAACAGAATTAATGCCCTTTGATGCTTTATCCCACTTGTCAAAGTTACTTTTGGTACAGCTCACAACTTAATATTTTTTAAGAGACAGAGTTTTATGTAGCCCAGGCTAGTCTGAAACTTGCCATGCAGCTGAGGATCTTTAACTCCTGATTGTCTTCCTCCTGAGGGCTGTGATTAAAGGCATGTGGCATGGTCTTTGTAAGCACTGAGAATGCTTTGATGATTAAAGGGAGTCCTAATTTTTCAGTTAAGAATAGTTCTTGGAGCCGGGCGTAGTGGCGCACGCCTTTAATCCCAGCACTTGGGAGGCAGAGGCAGGTGGATCTTTGTGAGTTCGAGGCCAGCCTGGTCTACAAAGTGAGTCCAGGACAGCCAGGGCTACACAGAGAAACCTTGTCTCGAAAAACCAAAAAAAAAAAAAAAAAGAATAGTTCTTGGAGCTGAGTGGTAGTGCATGCCTTTAATCCTAACACTTGGGAGGCAGAGGCAGGTGGGTCTCTGTGAGTTCGAGGCCAGCCTGATCTACAGGGTGAGTTCTAGGACAGCCAGGGCTACAAAGAGAAACTATGTCTTGGAAAATCAGGAGGAGGAGGAGCAGGAGGAGGAGCAGGAGGAGGAGGAGGAGAAGGAGGGGAGGGAGGGGGGAGGGGGGAGGAGGGGGGAGGAGGGGGGAGGGGGGAGGAGGGAGAGGGGGAGGGGAAGGAAGAAGAGGAAAAGAATACCTCTTTGGTGCTCAGCCAAAAACGAAGTATCTATATTCCAACCCCTTCTCAAGGGACCACCACAGAACAGGGAGCAGAAAGATTGGAAGAGGTCATGGGTCAGGGAGGATTGGCTCTAAATAGCTTCTTCTGGACATGACCAGAACCTGCATTCATAAGCTCACAGTAGCTGTGAACAAGAATAAACCATCAACATTCTGGTATGGAAGAAGAAGGGCTCATAAGGCCCTGACCCCTAACTAAGGAGCTCTGGATAGCTGATGGCCTCTGAGGGAGGAAGAGTCAGTTTTCCACTGACAGATATCATGCTCCAGTAGATGGTCCCACACCTAGGACTATATGAGAAGCACAAATTGGAGTTATTACAAATAAAATAAAAAGATACAAAGTTATATGTGGAGGCGGAGGATAGTATGAATAAAATACATTGCATGGGATTCTCAAATTGGAAAAACATTACTCCTGGGAATAATTTTCCCCTATGGAATCTTTGTGTGATTGTACATACTATCTACGGTAGCTTCCCGTGAGGCAGGGATGGACTCTCCCTGCAAAGGCTGAGGTGTTGACAACTCTTCCCTTTTGATCTGGAGTCTGGGCTCACAGGTGCCAGCCTCACATTAACTCTCCATTGCTTGGCAAGAAGGCAATGCACAATGAATTCAAAGGCAAGAGACAAAAACATTTTGCTAAAGATGTCCTATATACATATTTATATATACATATATAGTATTTTATTTAAAATGTCATTGAGCATATACAGTTCTTGAGCTTTTTCCAGGGGACATTGCACCTAAGTTTCAAAACACACAAAATAGATCCCCTTGACTAAACAGTTCTCATTTGGGGTTTACAAAAGTCAATGTTTCACAATCACAGAGCATAAAGGTACATTGTTCGGAAACCAATTTCCAGGCAGATTTCTCTCAATTCACCGTACGTAGAGTTGTTTGGGAAACCCAGAGCATCACATACATATCCTTACAAATGATCCTCACTAGGGGCATCCCTGGGTTTCCAAAGAAACAGAGAAAATTAGAGGCAAAACAGGAATGAAGGGGTACCTGTAGGACCCCCTAAGCATACACAAAACACTCATGTAGTGACAGAGTGGAGGACACGGTTTCTCCACTGTCAGCACAGCGCAGCTGACAATAACAGTACACTTAAAACCTTATTAGTCACTTCATACCTGGTGCTACATGAACAAGACCTCACCAAAGACACAGAAAGGAAATATTAAAGCTATTTACACAGATAGTATCGTGAATTAGGAAGAGCAGTTCTCCCCCAATGGCATTCACATCTGACAAAGGGCAAGGAAGTGAGGCTGCTCGTGTAGTGCCCTGTGGAAAGTTCCAGTGCACACACAGCACCCCACGTTTGCCCAGAGAGGCGGGCTGTGCTCTGCAGGCCTGCACCACTTCTCTGGACTTACACGAGCTCTCACTTTAGTGAGTTCCAAACACAAAATTCTGTCCTGTGGCTGAAGACTGCTCTACCAGTACATTAGGACTGGGTCTGTTTGTTCCTTGCATAGAGAATCTCATTCCTTTCTCCAGCCGTTCTAGAAACACCGACTGACTAACAGGAATCAGAATCTCACCACAGCACAACATACTCTGAAAATGTCAGAGATCCCCGGCTCACTTAAGGAAAGGTGACACTTTCAAATTGGTACATACAACAGCACCTGCCATTTGTTCCTTCACAAATACAGCGAATGGGAAAGGAGGCAAGGGATGGAATGGGGGGGGGGGGCAAAAGGAGAATAGCTATGTTAACAACAGACACTTTTCCAAAGGGATTCTACACCATTGACCTGAGGGTACTGAACTCCTGCCCAGATGGCCAAGGTCTGGAGTGAACTTTGGCTCCTGAGACTCCCATTTTTGCTCATCTGTACCCACCTATGGGTATAATTCTCCTTAAGAAAGGGGCTTTCAGAGAAGAGTGGGAAGACACAGCTGGCTTCATGTAGCCCCATGGAGCTAAGCTTCTAGGAACTTAAAAAATTCAACATTCCAAATCCTCCAAAATTGAAAACAGTGGAAAGTAACTGAGCGTTGGCTGACTTCTCCGGCTTGCCCCAGTCACACAACTGTGCATCTGCCTGGCCCAGTTGTCACCACCACTCCCTTTGTGCCACAAAGGACACTCATAGGGTACACACCACCCCTGAAGCCCCTTCCCGTCGTCTTTAGCTGCTGACTTTGGGTGTTAGAGGAACAAAGCTTCAGTCACCACCTAGTAAAACGCACTCTTTAGGAAAGCGCCATGTGTCGGAGGAGCAGGGGCTGGCTGAACAAAGAGATTTAGGATTGAAGAAGCCTTTCATTAAAGGAAGTAGCCACACAACCCCCAAGACACCCATAAAGACTCAAGTAGGAAATCAAATGCTTTTCATTAAGCATGGCTTCCTCTGAGGCCACTAGGGCAAGCAGGTCCGGCTGTAAGTCAGATATACATGATCCCTAAAAACACATCGAAATATGTTCTGCAGAATTCTGAGTGTGTTGTCTTTTGACCTTTCCAGAAATGCTCCAAGGGCCAACCTGTTACAAAGACCATTACCGTTCTGGGATAGGGTGACTTGGAGCCTGGGGGAACAATAAGGGCCACACAGAGTAAGCCCAAAGCACAGAGCAATATCAGTGCTGGGTAGATCTGCCACGGGCATTAACAAATCACTTTTCCCACTTTTGATATACTCACCTCATTTGCAGTCTTCTTTTCCCCCTCCTCCCCCAACACAAACAGGGCTTTAGTCGGAGACTAAGATCTTTCCAGCCAGTGGGCTCATGAAGAGAATTCCTGGATACCTTTCCAACCAAAGCCAGCAGACTCCAGGTTTTAAGATAATTTGAATTTGGGTTTTCCAGGTTGTGTTTTGTTTTACTGATATGGACCTCAGCAGTAAATGAATTGGGACAATGTTGTCATGACACCTACAAGATATTTACGCTCAAACTCTTGACTCTGCTGGCTTGAATATGACTGGAGAAAGTGAGACCCAGGGAGTTCAGAAAAGCAAAAATATATGAAAGGCATTGGGAACACTGTAATGATCCCAAAGACAGTGGCTCAGGTCCTTTCCTTCAAGACTTTTTCAGGTTTCGAGTGTGTGTGTGTGTGGGGGGGGGGGGGAGATATGGAGAATTGTACAGAAATGGAAAGAGGACCTGCTGCTGTAGCACACCTGATTGATTTCCCACAGCATCATATTCTGCCAGGGAAGCAAATGGCTGCCACAGACTCCCCGAAGAGATATCTGGGGTAGAAAAGGCTTCCTGAAGGAGGGGGTGCATGGTCAGATGAAGATGCTCCTGACACAGCAGTAGCCCAGTTCTCAGGCATCGGGGTTGGTATACACTCACAGTATGTCACCCACTGGGCTGGTTCTACACAGTGGGGTGACTTTGTTCCTGAGAGGGAAGGCACCAGGCCTTTCCTAAGAAAATATCTACAATTCTAGGAATATGGGTGAGTTACCAGCCTGGAGGAAACACTCCTCCACTCTCCTCTGGGAAGGAATTCTCATAAACACAAGAGCTAGAATTGCCTCTCAAGCATTTTAGGGAAATCACACCATTGGTCCTTTTCTTTACTGGGTTGGTAGAGTATCTGAATTATGCCTAGTTATTAGAAAGTTGATGATATCCTGGAAGACTACAGGAACAGGACTAGGTGACCTCAGGGCCCTGGGCAGAGCAGCAGTTGGCCCAAGAGACAGGTGACTTTTAAACTGGACCTTGCTGTTCCTCCCAGCAAGGTAGCAGGAGGCAGACACTGGCCCTGTGTGTGCTACCGCTATGCTTGTGGGACATTCACAGTGGTGGCTGTGCGGTGGGAAAGGGGTATCAGCCCTTAGGTTTCCACAACAAGATTCCCTTGAGGAGCAGGGTGGGCAGCACGAGAATGGCTAACTCCAGTTCAAATTTGCTTTATTCATGTGTCGTCCCACCCTTGCACAAAGGTGACGGGAGAGAGGAGCCGCTGTTCAGCAGAACTGTGACACTCAAACCTTTTGTGGCATGGCCTGGAGAACAGTCGGCCACCAAGGAGCCTGATTCCCACACTCTTCCCTAATGAAGGGCGGGTAACTGTTGGATACTAGACCATCCTGGGCTGCTGCATTCTATAATGCTTCCTATACCTCTCCAGGACACAGAAGGTGGGAGAGCACCACCCACCGTAGAAATGAAGACCCAGCCTCTCACAGCAAAGTCTCCAGACACACAGAGGGACCTTAAAGATAACAGAGGAAATGTTGGTTCAACAAAACACGCACATATTGAAGGAAATGTATTGATTTGGTGAGAAACCACAACACATTGTAAAGTGGGACGCTGCTCTGGACAAAACTACAACGCGAGTGCATGAGGCACAGAACACAGGATAAGCCAGATTGGGCTAGCCTCTGATATGGAAACTGTCCAGCGACAAATCGGAAAGTCCCAGTGAAGGGAATGAGAAATATTAAAGGAATGTCAAAAGGAAAAAAAAAAAGTCTGTGCCTCTCCCCATCGTTACCACAAAAGACTACAGAGAAACACAGGGAGACAGGAAAGGGAGAGAAGAAAGGAGCCAGAACAGGCAGAATCCCTGAAATAACTAGAGTGTACAAGAAGCTGAGGGCTCGTACTTTCTGAGGCATGGTCCCCAACTCTCCAGTCTGGCTCCTCACCTGGGGAGAAGCTGGGAGCCTGACAGGCTGAGGAGTCTTCTACCAGGTACACCTGAAATGGTCATCCCTGCTATTCTAGATAAAATAAATAAACTTATGCCTGTACCCCAAATAGGCAACAGCCACATAGGAGCCGTACAATAGAAGCCAAGAGAAATATAACCCTCAGTAGCAGGCTTTATATTTTGCTCTTATTCAGTGTCCAGACCTGTTACCAAAGAAGAAATGGAAACCTAAGGGTCGCCTTGAAGCAAAGCCAGAGGCTTTTTTTGGCAGCAAATTCCCCATCTGGGCTGGGAAGAAATTGCATCACCTGGAATCCAGCCCAGGCACTCCCCAGTTCCACCCTGCTCAGAGGCACCCCAGTTCTCTTCCCTTCTGTCTTCCCAGTCCCCTGCGTCGCTCTCATGACAGTTTGTTTCCATGTATTAAGGGAATGACATATACAGAAATGTCATCTCCGGAGCCCAGTCGGTCATTTGATATCCGCCATCCTCTGTCCTTCAGGATGCCTCGGGCACGCATCACCAGGTCCTGAGCTGCCAGTGTGTACCTGGGTGGGCAAAAAAGGCAGGAATGAGACAGTCAGGGCAGCATGGGCAGAGACAAGGCCCAGAGGGCTGGGAAGGAAGCATCTCTGTGGCCATAGGTTTTCCAGTTACCTTTAACACTAAACATTACTATTACTGCTACTACTGAAACTAGAGCGATCTTCTCCGGCGAAGTATGAGGCCTGATGTGTATTTTGGGTGGTGGCTGAACAAGGTACCACATTAAATGATCTCCCACATTACCCCGCTGCTCAGCCTCTGTAGATGTTATTTAATGCAATGGATCCACAAGAATCCTAGTTCGGTCTTATTATATCTTAACAAAGATCCACACAAGACCAGTTTTCCATGACACACAGACTAAATAAGTAGACGAGGGAAAAAGCCAACACAACACAGCACAGCACAGCTCGACACAACAAAACAGGAACTCCTGTCTTCAGTACATTTTTAGGGTCATCTTCCTTTTGTGTTAAAGGGTAATAGTTTGTTTTCCATTAACGGCTCTGGTTAACCTTCTTGAAAAACAGGCTCAAAAAATTTAAAGAAAAGTGTTAAAAATACTACACCTGGTATAGGAAAGTAACAAGGTGGTGAAGGGTGGGTGGGTGCGATGGGTAAGCCTTGGCGTGGGTGAGTTTCTCTATGTGCCTTTATTGGTGTTATGTTTTCCTATGGCTCATGTGAGGACAGTGAGGGGTCACTCAAGAATTTGAAAAGATGGCGGCTCGTTGAGATCTGAACTGTAAACTTAAAGGAAAAGGATGAAACTGAGCTAGCCAAAAAGGCTAACGAGTGAAGAACACAGTGTAATGTGAGGGGTTATTCGGAGGCATGGGCTTCTGTGAGCCATGAGGCATAAAAATGAAATAAAACGCTGGCAGGTCCCCCTTCTCACACACTGATCAGTGCAGAGATGAGACTCCAAAGAAGTCCGGCAGGGCTGGACTTAGTGAGTGCTGGATTATTTTCTAAGCCCATGCCAGGAAACAAGTGATTCATCTGTTTTTTTCTTTCTTTCTTTCTTTCTGATTTCAAGTTCACCAAGCAACCTTCTGATTAGGATCTGCCTCCCTGTATAGGCATGCCTACCAGGAAAGAATATGCTACTTTTTGTGCTTTTGAAAGTATCAGCCAGCTATACTTCTCTGTATAAATGTCAACTGGCATTTTGGTTTAAAGATCAGCTTTGTAAGCTTGGTTAAGGAAAGCTTCACTCTCATAATTAATCTATTTGTATCATAATTGATTCATGTTTGGAACCTAAACAGCTAAGAGACAGATTCTGATAATTCATCCAGAAAATAAAAGTCACCTGTGTAATGCCTCTCGGATGCCTGACAATAGGGCATTCATGACCTTTCACTGCTCAGAAACCACGGCACTACTTTTGGTATCTTGGGACAGACACCTTTCCATGCATTCTCTAAACCTCCTAAGAATGTATAGCACTTGGGTTGAAACATACTTCATTTTAAGAACAAGGACTTCAGCAAATGATCAGGTCTGGGAACATTCCAAGTTGTACAGCTTTTAAGAATTAAGTTTATTCCTATAGCCCAGGAGGCTAACACAGTGTGTTAGACACCACATTTATTACTTATTGTATTTAATTCAAAAGGAATAGCTCATTCCTGTTGGATGGCTAATGGGCAGGTAGGAGAGACAGACACCTTTTTCTAACTACATTGAGAGAATTATTGGCTTGATATGGAAGTCTGTTATACTTGAAGGGAGATGAAGCCAGTTAGTCTCTGCTTGTGATCAGGAAATAAAGACAGGGCTAGAGAGATGGCTCCAAGAGCAGTTAAGAGTGTTTGTTGTTTCTGAGGAGGACCAGAGTTCAGCTCCCAGTACCCACTTGGTGGCTCAAGCCACTATAACTCCAGGTTCAGGAGATCGGATGCCCTCTTTTGACCTCCATGGCTACCACACAGGCATGTGGTACACAAACATCTACACAGAAGACTCTCATACACCTACAAATAAAATAAATAATTATTTATTTAGAAAAAATAGGGAATGGCATCCAAAGAGGCCTTAGGCTGAAGAACTACATGAACACCTCAGTCCCACAGCCTACAGTTCACTCTCCAGCTTGCCTGAGGTTTATTCTTAGTTTTATATTATATCGTATATATGGAACATAACCCCAGCAAGGTAGTAACATTGTTTCTACCAGCAACATTAGGGTGATGTTTATCTTCCTGGTGACGGGCTATCTCTGGACCTTAACACTGAATATTCAAAACTGTTGATGGTAATGGCATGGTGGCGCACACTTTTAACCCCAGGACTAAGGGGGCAGAGGCAGGCGGATCTCTGTGAGTTTGAGGCCAGGTCTACAAAGTGAGTCTAGGACAGCCAGGGCTACACAGAGAAACCCTGTCTCAAGAAAGGAAGATGGAAACTTTGCTGAACCGGGGTGTTGATTTCTTCAGTAGTGTTGAAAACAACACCTTAAACCAGCCTGAGAGGAGGCGTGAACTGTGGAAATGCGGCAGACAAGAAAAGACAGATGTATTTTTTTTAAAAAGTCAGGAAAAGAAGCTTTGACAAGTCCAGACCCAGCTCTTGATGGTTGTCCGGTCACGAGGCAAACAGGCCAGATCAGGTCTGGCCGTCATGAGAAATGTCTGGGGGCCATAGTCAGAACAGCAAGAGGCCAGAGTAGAGCCCCACACTGCTACTGCTCGTGACTTTGGGAATTTTACTCTTTAACTTTGTGGGGACAGAGTTTTGCCCTACAGGCCACAATTCCACCGCTTCAGCTTCTGAGGTACTGAGATCACAGGCATGTACCTTCTTGCCTGGCATTCCCAGTATTTTCAAATGGTCAGAGTTAGCTTTGGCAGTTTTTTCCCCCCTACCAGCAACATTAGGGTGATGTTTATCTTCCTGGTGATTGCAATCTCTGGACCTTAGCTTGAAGACTCAGAAATGCTGCTGATGATGGCGGTGTCGATGACAACTTCTGTTTGCACACACACACACACACAGATGCACAATATCATACATGTATACAGCAGAGCTTTGACATTTTAAAAGTTGACCATTTAAACGTTGAATGCTAAACCACCTGGAGACAGTGGCTCCCTATGAAACTTATGTCCTAAGGGTTCCACCTCAATGAGGTTTTACTTTTTAAAATATAGTTGTCACTTACCACAGGATAAATCCTTTGAGATTTCACTATCCATCCATTTTTCCTTTGGAGTGGATTGTGAGCCTAGCCTTTATGGTCGGACCATCTCTGCAGCTCCTCCCTTAGATTTTGAGCTTTACTTGAGACAGAGTCTCTAAGACAGGTTGAACTGGAACTGGAAGATGACCTTAAACTTCTGATTCTCCTGCCTCTACCTCCAAGCGCTAGGATCTTGTGTGCCACCATGCCTAGTTTTATGTGGTCTTGGGGACACCAGGGCTTTGGGTATGCTAGGCCAGTATGCTATCAACTAAACTACATCCCCAGGTTCTGAACTTCCTCATAAAGAAATCTCGTTTCTTTCTTTTCATTTAAATCTCCCACCCCGGCCTCTTACCAGGAGGCTTCTTACCCTCCCAAACTATCCTTGGACAGCCCAATCCCAAGGCAGCTTCTCTATGCTTATCCCGCTGACTCTGTTAACCTGCGAGTCTCCTCTTGAACACCCGTCTCTTTTGCTGGCAACCATGCATGACATATTCTCGTTTACCAGGGTCTCAGCTTCTGAAGCACATGGCACCTGTTCTGACGCTCCTTACTTTTCCTTCTTGGCCCCAATCATGACTTAGGAAGAACTCAGAAAATGTCCAGCTGTTTCCACTTCCAGTGTGTCACTTTCTATCAATCATCCCTGAACAATGATTTTCTAATCCCTGAAGCAAGAAATCAGTCCTTCTCAGTGCCACCTTCTCACCTTAATAATAATCAACTACAAGGCCCTACAGAAGCAAACAGGACTCTAAATTTCATTGTCTTAAATGTATTATTTCTTTAATGATGCACAGCTAATTAAAAAACCTGAGTCGTTAAGATTTACATTTATTATAAAATGGTATATATGGGCTTTAATCTCGCAGACATATACACAAAAAGGCTTATTTTGTGCTTTGCATTCATTATGTTTCTTCCTTTTCTCCTTGTGTTCTACCATAATGACAGTGCTTGTAACATTCTGCATCTCCTCACACACATAGGTGATTTGGAGATACTTATTTCTGATTATTTGGCAATCATACTCAATTTTTAATATTTACTTCACTTTCTGCCTTATTTTTAAAATGACATTAGAACATCTTCCTTCATCATCTATACAATGGTATAATATTTTAGTTTGCCTTGGCTTTAAGCCTCTACTAGCCACTGTTATTACTATTCGGGCGTGTAAGTGAACAGTCATATAAACTTCTTTCCTTCTTCTAGTCCACTTTCCACTTTGGATTTTGTTTCCTGCTATAAAAGTATATTAAGATATTTCTTTAGCAGCGTCCCAGGGATAAGCTTACATCATCTTTGGCAGTGAAAATCTTGATTTAACTTAAGAATAATAACTTCACAAGGTGCAGTATTAGAGACTATTATTTTGACTCAAGTGTTTTTAGATTAAAATTAAACAAAATTTATGTGTACTGTGTGTGGGCACCAGAAAAGGGTGTCAAATACCCTGGAGCTGGATTTAACATGCATTTATATGTCACCTGACATGTTTCTAGGAACCAAACTCTGGTCTTCTACATAGCCCTATTTATGAACAAGTATTTATTTTTGTGTGTATGTGCATGTTGCATTACGCACATGGAGATCAGAGAACAAGTTCATAAGAGTTGTTGGACCCTGGTATTAAGATTGATGTCTGGCAGTACCCCAAAGCCCCTGAGCTCAATGCTAAATGACAGATTCATTTTTCTCAGTGGGAGTCCCTCCTCTTCTGCCTGATCTGGGGGTTCCTGGACTGCCGGACTACACCCTCTATCTGAGGAATGTCACATAGCCCTCAGGGATACTGGATCAACCCTTTCTCCCAATAAGAAACCCTTTCAGTGAATACGTGGAGGTCCCTCCCCATGCTAATGAGTTAGATGTCTTAGTGCCAGTGACCTTTGTCCATGCCTCTAACCACACCTATAGCTCCTCCCCCACCCCTGCTCCCCATGGGATAATCAGGTACTGTGTTCCCTTTCTTATAATAGGACCATGCTGCTGCATTAAATGGAGTGTCCCTGGCACTCTTAGCCCCAGAAGAATCAAACATATTAACCCCCCAAACTCCTCCCACTGCCTGAGGTCTATAATGTTCTTTTACACAAAATAAACCCTCTCCATTCCTCCACCACAATCCTGTGAGACTCGGCTGTTTGTTTTGGGTTTGGGAAGGAAGAACTCATTGCTGGATCTGCCTGCCTAGCCAGGTCTCCTATAGTCGGCAGCCAGGACTTGTCTCTGGGCACCTGGAGTGCTGTTACCACTGCTGCCTAGTATCAGGCTCACTTCTGGATCACCTTTGTTGCAGGTCACCCCAGTGGCTGCCTCTGAAGCTCCTGTGTCCTCTGCACCACCCATCGCGGTTCATCTGTGGTTTCTGGTTGTTCCTGAAGCGGCCACCAGATTCACCCACCTGCTGGGCTTGGCTCAGGAGCCTCGAACTCCCCACTGCTGTCTGACTTGGAGCTGGCAGCTTGCTGTGTGACAGAGAGGGTTAGGGCTGCCCAAATCCTCCTGTTTGCTTAGCTAAAAGAGTTCTAACATTTGGCGGTGGAGAAAATTCTTTCTCCTGCCTTTCTTGGATATCCTGTGGCATGGATCCCCTCCCGTGTTTCATCCTTTTCTTCCAGGAAATTGATGTAGCCCGGATCATCCAGCGGGGAAGCATACACTTCTCGCTTGGTGCCTGACAAAGGCCGAGCTTCCTGGGGGAGTACCAGACAAGGCTGCATCTCCCTGGAAGCCACAGAAGGACACAGAGTCTGTTCTCTCCTACCACCATGTGGGTTCCAGGGATCCAACTCAGTTCATCAGGCTTCATGGCGAGTGTACTTACCTCCAACCTTGACCTTTTTATGTGGTTTTCCTGCCATTTTACCTTCCGGAAGTACCTTGCACTTGTTCCCTGTGATGTCCTTCACTCTTCTGATTGTTTCTTTAGAAGTTTACTACTTAATTCATTCAGTGAACTACTTCATCACAGCGACAGTTTGTCTGTCTTTAATTCCTCTGGTTCTTTTTCAAATCTACCTCGTGAGTCTACATTCATATGTTTAACTCCTTCCAAGCTGTCCTAGTACATCCAGGCTTTCTTGGGGTGAGGGGTAAAAGGCAGGGGAGCTCCATCATATCTTTTTGCTTCTCCTCCTCCTATGTTTTAATGTAAGATAACAACTGAGAACTGTTATTGACTATGCACCATGGAAACAACCTTCATTATGGGTGTATGTGGGTTGGGATGCTATGGAGTTTTTCCAGTGCTGCACATATTCATGTTAATTTGGGGGCTTAGGATCCCTGTGTCATGGTAGTATGAAGGTTATGTTCACATTTGTCTTTTCCTCCTTAACCCAGAGCCTCAAGTTTGTCAAGCATCTGCCGTTGGTACCCAAAAGCTTCTGGGAAAGAACAGGCTCCAACCTGAGGGAGAAGCTTAGAGATCATCCCAGGACTCCTGGGCCCTAGACTGCTCTGAGGAGCTGTGATCCTGCGCATGTCTTCTCTTTTCTCAGCTTCAACAGCACTGTGACATCCCTCCCATCAGACGGTTCTCTGTAGGACACTGCACACTACAAGTGAGACTTGAACCTGAACATTCTGGACAGTCTCCTGACATGGCTTGAATGGGTCAGGAAACCTGAATTGGAATAAAAGCCAACTGTAAGGTCCCTGCAAGGAAGCTTTCCCATAAACTGAATTCAGCTCTCAGGGAAGGCATCCTGTTCCAGCCCCTAGGGTGGGCCAAGCTGGTGGACACTTCAATATCTCCACTGCTTACCCCCCATTCAAAATTCAATTTGCTCCAATCACAGAACCAGCGCCAAGGCTGCTCTTCATACTGGCATACAAAGAAACTCTTGCTCCAGAGAAAGAGCTGTTCTTTGCCTCTGGTTTTCCAAGGTCTACCTTTCCAAGGTCTCAGAATTGCATGGGTTGGTGGCAATGAAAGAAAATGCTTCTTGTGGCCATAAAACAGGAAAGAAGCCCCTAAGAACTGGTACTGAGATGGAACACTAGGACATCTACATGCCACAGACCAAGGGGGCATGGCCAGAACATGAAACAAACACAAATCACACAAAAAAGGACAGGTTGTGGCAGAACATGGGACTCCTGGGCATGTGAGACCTGACGCAAGCTGAGGTGGCCGACAATTCTGGAAGCTGGATGTGGAACACCTATAGGACCATTACCATTGCTTTCCTCACAGATGCTTCCCCAGGCAGCGACAGTGAACTGCTGTCACTGGAAGTGTTCACTCTCTCTAAAGCAAGGGTCCTCCTGGGAGATGAGTTGAATCTTAATGTTTTTCTTCCCTGGCTGAAGCTTTCAATATTGATCAGTGAAGTTCTGGTGCCAGGGAAGGATTGGACTCTGAAGAGGGGGATGGGGGGAACAGAAGGAGGACAGCAGGGATGGCAGAGAAAGTAGACAAGGAGAGGGGTTGAAGCTATGGGAAGGATGAAGTTCTTTGCAACCATTGAGGGAGGGAAATGTACCCCCATTGGTCCCTGCTGTCTGGCAATTCTTCTGTCATCTCTTCAGTGATTCAGACAAGGGGCTCAACAGTCACGGACCACCTAGATTTCATCTTTGCTTTCATACCACCCAGATGGGTGGCTCTGGAAGAATTCCTTAGCTTCTAGGGTCCCTCTTTTCCTCACCTGTAAGCCTGGAGTAGTAATACTATAAATCTCAAGGCTTCTGCAAAGACTAAGGTTTTCTTCTATAAGCATTCAATATGGTGTCTTACATGTGACCAGACATCAAGAAGAGTTAACTGTCATTCCCCTCGATAGACTTTCAAATGCCTTTCTCCTTCCCATAAGCTTTTGCCTTAAGTTATTTACCTCTTACAGAGGCTGTTTCCCACGAGGCCATCTTGACACCAGTATGGGACTGTCAAAAATAAGTCAACTTCAGGCCTCAGGCTAACCATCCTCATAGTCATTAATAGCTATATCTGGATGGGAACTTCCCACAAACCATTGGGACAGTGCAGAAAAGGTCCTCTAAGAGGGAGGGCAGGCTGGGCAAGATCTGGGGGATTAATGGGTTCCAGACATTTGCATATAAAAGGCAACCTCCATCTGCTGGCTGGTACCTCCTCAGTGTGATGGGAAAGGAGGAGGAATCCCTTTTGCATTCTCAGAAAGTCTCCCCAGAGATTTAAGAGTGAGAAAACTCCCCAGCACTGCAAGGCTGGCAGGGATCTATGGTGATGTGAGGAGGGCCTGGGGTTGGCTTGGAGTAGGCCTTTGCTGTTCTTAGAAAGTGCTCATTTGTTTTGAGAGGAGGCACATACATTAGGTGAACCCATGGGTGACACACATGGGAGCTGGGCCACCCCTCAGAACCAAGGTCAGAAGCCCGTGAACCTACTCATGGACTTATGACACCAGCTTAGGGTACAAAGGACTCCACTGAGGCCAAGAAGCCTGAGACACCAGAACAAGGCTTCAGGCTGGAGAGCCCGCCCCACCCCGTGGGAAGGGTGAGAACCCCCTGCTATCCCTCACTAGGCTTTGTCCAACCTCTCAGTGCCCTGGCAGTGGCCTGGGCTCCTTGGTTTCTTCAATGGTGAATGTTTATTTTAGTTCGGATCCCAAACAGCAACATTTCAATACAAGGAGGAATAAGAACCAGACTCCTTTTTAGTCCTCCCTGGCAAGCTCTTTGAAATTCCCTGATGTGGCCACACAGCTAAGTGCTCACATGGCTTGGCTTTGCCAGCTCCAGCAACAGCACAGAGAAGCAGTGGCTGCTGCAGCCAGGATCTCAGGCTGACTTCCAGATTCCCACGGATCTGAATATGCTAAACAGAGCACAAGGACCAAACATGCAGATTTTTATCTAGTCTACAAACACCAGAGCAAACACTCACGAATTTGTTCCTAAAACCTGCAAGCGATAAAGCGCGGGAAGAGGTGGGAGGAGAACTTCCTCTCTGCATTTGAGGCAACAGTTTCTGGGGAGCATATGGTGCTGCTGAGACAATAGTTCAACTAACTTACAGAAAGATTTCCAAAGGGGTGAGAGAGAGAGAGAGAGAGAGAGAGAGAGAGAGAGAGAGAGAGAGAGAGAGA
>CAJQZJ010032342.1:5878416-5936454 GCA_907164525.1 Lophiomys imhausi
AGAGAGAGAGAGAGAGAGAGAGAGAGAGAGAGAGAGAGAGAGAGAGAATGAATATATCTTTGTCTTTTGCCAAAATAAATTAGTTATTACCAGGGTAATACAAACTGGCATTTAATACTTCCATTAAGTCTGCAGTCTATTGGTGGGCTTTTTACCTTTTTTATCCTTCTCAAGGCCCACAGCTAATCAGAAGGCAGAAGGGAAGAAAGCCATTACCACCAAAAAGGCATCTCATGCTTGAGGGAGAGGGATTTTGGTGCAATGGAACTTTAAGACTCCATTAGACTCTTGACAGGGGTGGGCAAGTAGCTCTCTGTGTTTAGCATGAGGCAGGTCTTGTTTACATCTGCAGAGAGCACACATACTGTCCTTGTGTCACGGCAGGGGCAACAGAGAGCTGTTAGGAGCAAGATAGATAAGCCAGGGTTTCTACAGATGGGTTTTGGGAAGTAAGGGGGGTGGGCTTCAGCACTCAGAGGGTGAGTCCATGACGTGTTTTCACTGTTTGGTTCTGGTTTCTCTTGCCTCTGCCTGCTCCTCTCCTCTTCAGTAATAGTAATCTATTCCCCTTCTGACAAAATGTTAAGCATCTTCATGGAACATTCAGACACTGGCTCCCACTTTGAATATCCCCTCCATCGCTGGTGGGGGAACCAGTAAACTCCCAGCTTAGCAGAGGGGTCCAGTCAATCCCATGTTTTACTTTAGAAGTCGTCCCGAGTCACACATTGTCTTTAAGTTGTAAAAGAGAATAAAACCAGTTACAGGAGCAAGCATTTGGTGCATCCCAAACCCCGTGACCTCCGACAACCTCCCTCCAGAATGTTAGTGTGACATGTTTACTCTGAACGTTCATTTTGTGACTCCCAAAGAGGAGCCCTGGCAGCTCCAGGGCACTTCAGGGCAAATATCAATAAAATAAAGGGGAAGATCAAATGGTACTGCACTTAGATTCTGGCTCCTCTACAAAGTTGCCTTCTAATTTTCTGGATCCTTTGTGGAGACTGTTTTAAAAAAAGAGAAAAAGCTGGGGTTTATCAGATCACCCAGCAGGCACATTCGCCCCCACTCCCTGCCTGAGAGGAAAGTGTGAAGGTAGGCAGTAAGCTAATCGCTTCATCCCTCACAAGCATGGGGAAAAGGAGGCTATTTTATATTCCTTTTGGTGGAGAGGATGTCATCAAGGGAGCACAATGCTGGCAATGTGTTGAGGATGGCTGCCATCAGGAAGCAAAAGAAAAATAAAAAAGAGAAAACCCATACGCAACACAAACAAATGCCCAGCCATCAAGAAACCCCAAATTCCTGCCTGTCAACCGGGCCTTGCTTCTGTCTGTTTTCTTCCTTTCCAGGCAGCACTGGGGAAACAAGGCTCATATCTCAGGATGAGACAGGCCTAAAGAGAATAACAAATTCAGAAACATGTTCTTTTTCTTTGCTTTGCTACCTCTCTGGTCCCCCAGGCTTCCCACCCTGGGAGTGTATCTTTCCTTTCTCATTTTGAGTCAAACAATAGGCTGGCCCCATTCGGTCAGCCCTCATAAGGCTTGGGCACACCCACTGTCCACATACCCCATATAATCATTCCACAGGCAAACTTGGCGTCCTGGGCTATGCTCACAGAGAAGGGAACATAAGGCTAATAGGGCCTCTGGAATTAAGGGCTTTTCCTCATTTCAGAGCTATGACTGAGGATAAGATCTTCTAGGGCAACTTCCTCTTCAGGTTCCACTTCATAGCACGGAAGAGCTCCCAGCCAAGAGAGCGCCTGAGTATTCAGTGTTCATGGGCCCCTCAAGGAGATAGGTTAAGGCTGGGGGCCATCCTGCACAAATAATAATAATAATAATAATAAAACAAATCCCAATATGGTTTCCATTACTAGGGAACACACAGGGCAGAGGAACAAACACGGTCACTCAGCAGTGTCCCCTGACCATGCTTCATAATGAGCAAATTACACAAGTTCTGTTTCATTACCACAAGCTCCCCTTTCTAAACAATGCATGTGTGTAATCATTAATGTTGTGGATTCAGAAGGCCAGATGATATGGTGGCTCTCACACCCTGTTTGATGACGCTCTGAATGCTAGCACAACCAGCCACACTGAGTGCTGGGCTCCTCTTCCCCATCTCCACCTTTCCTGCCTGCCTCAGGATAATTTAATTCTTCAGATTTTAAACATCCATTGTTCCAGGCTAAATTCTCTTTTTAATCATTGAGAATGCTAACTTCTGGAAGTGTCTGTCACCCCTGCTGGACTTCAGACTGTAAGAGGACAGAGAGGACTGTGTTGTACCTCACAGATTCTTTCCCAGATTCCACCAGGCTTTAGCTCGCTAAATAAATCCTTCCGAGTATTTGCCAAATGAAGGAATCCAAATGGGAGCCATTGCATAAAGTAGAAAAGCTTGACCCATTCAATCATTAAGTTCTGTTCAAAACCAAGCAGACTCTTCTGTAGTCCAAAAGTCTCCATCTTATTTATTTGGTAGCCCAGGCTGGCATCAAACTTGCTATGGTTGAACTCAGTGCTCACCTTCCCCACGGCACACTTAAAGAGTTAGGACAACAGGTGTGTACCACCACATCCGGGTTATGGGGGGCCGAGGATCGAACCCAGGGCTTTATGCATGATAGGCAGCATCCTAACTAGCTACACCCCTTCAGTTCTAACAGCCTCTCTCTTCTTGAAAATTTCATTTCACCCATTCATATTTTCCCCGTCCCTACCCCCAACCTGGCCAGGCTTTGACTTGCCTTTTGAGAGGCAAACTAAAAAAAAAAAAATAATAATAATAATAATAATAATAATAATAATAATAATAATTGCTGTCTCTGCAAGTTCTGTTAAACCTTCTCAGGCTATCACTGTGACAGGCACACACTTACTGCCTCTAGGTTTTAACTCCATGGGGGTTGGGCACATTTGTTGCCATGGAGAGAGATGGGCTTGTAAATAAAACCACAGCCTGCAGAAATGCAAAAAGTGTGAAGTGTCCTCTAACTCATAACTGGTAGCTGGCTTCACAAAGCTTTGTAAAAATCATCATGGGAGAGAAAACTGACATGCTAACAAGTGGATGGAAATTAAAGACGTAGAAGAGGAAGAACATATTGAAAGTCAAAGGAAGAATTGTTAGTTCCAGTACCATCAGCACCTCTGCACAATTATACCAGATAATTCTAGGAGGAGAGAGAGAACTTAGCCTCACGGTTTTCCCGAAAGCATTTTTTGTTGCTGTCATGAAACATATGACATTTACCATAATACCCTCTTCCTGCCTGGGAGGGTGTGTGCGCAAGCGAGTGCACACATCTTCCTGTAGGTGAATCTGTGCACACGTTCTTGCACATATATGAAGGTCAGACACTAACCTCAGGTGGTTGGTTACTGTGTGTTTTTCTTCAGGAGCCATCCACCATGGTTTTAGAGATGGGACCTCTCGTTTGTTGGTCTGAAGCAGTCCAATTAGGCTATGCTGACTGGCTGCAAAGATCCGCCTGTGTCTGATTCCTTACTGGGTACCTAAGGGTTTATATATACCAGGCAAGCATTCTAGTAACTAGCTACCATCCCCAGAAGCATACACCACACCACCTGTCTTGTTTTCATTTTTAAAAAGCGGGTTCTGGTCCTCATAGTTGCATGGGAAACACTTTACCCGCGAAACCATCCCCCCAGCCCCAGGACACACTTCTGTTGGTGCTGCTGCCTGCAAAGTGCTTCACATTCTATTTAATGTGAGGCTAATACAACTGGATCTCCACTTCACATCCAAGGGACAGAGTACAGAGGAATGGAGATATTTGCACAGGTCACAGGGACATAAGAAAAAGCTAAAACTCGAACTTGGGAAATGTAAGGACAAAGAGATGCACTTAACATTTACAGCTCTAAAGTAACACGGACTATGTGCCATCCACTCAAAGGAACAGGACAGGACAGTCAATATCTTAGGAGCCCAGTGGGCCCTTCCTCAATGATATATATATCCTTTATATCTTGCCAACTCTCCACTCAAGGAATCCATAGGCCTGAAGGGAATTTTTTTTTTAGCAATTCTCTTGCCTTTTTCACATCAGAGTTTTAACACCTAGATAACACAGTATCTAAACAGTTTTTATTTCGTGTAAACAGAATCACACTCTTATCATGTACAACTACTAAACTCAACAGCGTGTTTTTGAGATCTTCCCTTGTTAATGAGCAACAGCTTTGGTTTGCTCCTTTGGGAGGGACTGCATAGGAGCTTTTGTTAGTTGTAGCCGAGGGTGACTTTGAACATCTAATCCTCCAGCTCTGGGGTTATAGGCACACACCAACACATGCTCTTCTGAAGACTGAAGTCAGGGCTTTGCGCATGCCAGGCAAGCACTCTACCAGCTGAGCTACATCCACAGTCTGCATGTTTTGTTGCTCTGTGAGAGATCTTTATATAGAAAGGATAAAAATTCCTCTTCAGTTAGACAAGGTGCACACATATTTCCCTTGGCTTGTGGCTTAGTACTGTGCTATTTTTGTCTTTTGAACAACCAAAGCCTGGGATTGTTAATGTAGTAACACTGACCTTAAAAAGGATTCATTTGTTTTTATTTATGTGTACAAGTGTGTATGTCATGTGTGTGCACACATGCCCTCAGAGGGCAAAAGAAAGAGGGCATTTGATTTCCTGAAGCTGGGGTTATATATAGGTGTCTGTGAGCACTGATGTAGGTGCTGGGAACTGAACTCTGGTCCTCTGGAAGAGTGAGAGGTGCTCCCAAGTTCTGAGCCATCTCTCCAGCCCCTAATCTGTCTTTAAGAAGAAGAAAAAATAAAAATGAAGCAAAACACCATTTGTGGTTTTTAAGAAATCCTTCCCAACTCTAAGGTCATAGGATAACCTCCTATCTGTTTTCTAAAAATTTTAAAATGTATTTCCTTTAAACACTGAGTCATCTTGCCAGCAACCCATTTACATATTTTTAAAGTCTGCAGAAAAAAATTTTTTTCCTAGTCTCTTCTCCTTTATCATATTTTCTTTTCATTGCTTTTCTTTTTAGGTTTTTAGTTTTTCTGCAAACAGGTTACTCTGTGTAGAGTTGGCTGTCCTGGAACTCACTCTGTAGAGCAGGCTGTCTCAAACTCAGAGACCTACCTGCCTCTGCCTCCTGAGCACTGGGATTAAAGGCGTGTGCCACCATTCCTGGATCATCCTTGATAAATGTTTTCAAAGTTCTTAGCACTTACAGTGTTCTGTCTTCAAAGCTCCTAAAATGTTCTGATGCAAGCTGATATATATATATAAATATTGCTAACCATTCAGTCAAGGAGTATTTGTAGGCCCTGCACTATTGTCTGTTTCTCTGCTGAACCACATGTCTCGGTGATGTAGCTGAAGCTATTTTGCTTCTAGAGGTCTTCATCTAGGCCTTTGAGTCTTCTCGGGCTGTTAGGGGTATTTATCTTGGCGTAATACTACAAAGGAAAACTCTACTGTAATCTTCTTCTCCTGTCTCTGAACTTCTCAGAAGAAATAATTCCCTAATGGGTGATCTGTCATAAGAGGCTTGAGAGGATCTGTCACCAGATTAACTTGAAGTAAGGACATGAGAACGGAGGAAGGTGTGGTGTGGCTCAGGCTGCCCAGCACTGCAGAGGCTTTGAGGATACCCTGGTCTATATAGTGAGATCTAGGACAGCCAGCATTACATACTGGGACCTGTCTCAACCCCTCTTACTCCAAAAACAAACATACAAACAAACAAAAAACAAAAACAAAAAAACAGTAGAAAATGTTTTTTTTTAAAAAATAGGATGCCTTCAAACATTTTAGCTGAGCATGAGCTTGAACCTCTGATCCTCTTGTTTCCACATCCCAAGTGCTAAGATTATAGGCATGCACCACCAAGCCCAGTTGATGAGGCACTAGCCGCTCCACCCAGGGCCTTGTGCGTGGTAGGGCAGCACCCTGCCATCCGAGCAGCATCCTCAGCCCCTGATGGTAGACTTTTTGATAAACCAAGTTCTTTACCGTCTGCATCTTGGTTCAACTTCAGGAGGATTTTTATGTGGTCATGTAAGTACCTCTAGTAAGATATGTAGTTCATTCTGGAGTTTAGTTACTGAGCTATTCCTACAGCTTCTGGTGTAAGCCACTGAGTCCCAGTGAGGCTACACAGTGGTTATAAGGGTACAAACCTGTGAGGGTCATCTGGATCACAGTTGGGAAGGAACTGAGTGATTGCCTCTGCTACTTCTTCATTTGATAGTACATCCCAGAGTCCGTCAGTAGCCAAGATCAGCACATCATCCGCTCCATGCTCACACTGGGAGAGATCGTAGACCCTTACCTGAAAAGAGCAGGGATACTGCAATGTTAGAAACAGGGGCGATGGGGTGGGAGGATAGGTTCTTGCTAATTTTTGTGTCTAACCAAGAGGCGTCTGATTCCTTGTCTTTTTCAGTCTGGTCTAGTGCTTTTCATGGATGCACTACAAGATGCTTGATTCCGTAGTAACCTTTGTGGTATGAATAGCCTCTTCCTGACACCTGCTTACAGGAACTTAGGCCTAGTCACAAGTGTGAAGGAGTCTGGGAAGGGCTTAATAAATGAATAGGAAAGGTGAGCTGGAAATGCAATGCTTGAGACACAGCTGAAGTGATGGCCTACCTGTGAACACTGTGTTAGCCAGGATGAGCATGGTGCTGGGCTGCTCATCTTCCTCTGAGAATATTAAGAGCCTATCCTTTCCCAAGTGCTATAAACATAAAGTGAAAGAAAAAACAGATTCCTCCGTTTTAAGGAACACTCAGTCTGTAGGGGAGATGAAGTCCATTTGGGATTTTAAGAAATGATACCATACATATTTGTCAAGGACTAAGGAGACAAACTTTATTTAATGCACTCATTTGAAATCCTTCTTACCTATTTCCCCTAAGGCCCAATAGGCCAGAACACCCCTCCCTCCCCCAAGTAAGGATGAGGCTCTGGCATTTGACAAACCCCAATCTGGGCATGTTACAAAGACAAAAGCTCAAGTTATATTTCCAAAGTGTGCTCGTTAGACAAGTCTTACACGGTCTCTCATCTCATACCTTGAATGACGATATTTCAAAATTGTTTAATAAATGCTTAACAAAGGTTAGAGCATCCTTGGAAAACTAGAAAGAATTAAGAATCCAGTCTCATTAGGGCAATGCTGAGATCACAATTATATGCTTACCCTACTTAGACACTGTTGGTAGGGGCAGGGAGGAGCAAATAGTTTAGAGGGCTCATTGTTATTCCTTCCTGATTCTCCAGAGTCAGCCTACCCCTTGGACTGAGGACAGGCATCAATCTAATGACTCACCAATGTCCCCTCTTCTCAGTTCCTCTACCCTGCATGCCTGGAGAAATCACCTGGGTAGGGGTGGGAAGAAGGAAAAAGACTGTAGCATACACTGCTGCTCTGGTGTCCCTTCATGCTAGTGACCTTGGTGGCATCTGGCCATCTCAGGCACAGGCAATGGGCTTCTCAGAGGTCTACCAGATAGCTCAAATCCATTCTTTGTTCTAGAACAACAGGTCTGTCTAGGCCAGTGATATCCTTTAAGGGACTGGTCCTGTGGGTTAGCAGCCAGCCTGGTGAGGTGGCTGAAACCAAAAGAATGCTTAACCTTGGAAAATGAGCTCAGATGAAAAGCAGCCACAGCGGCCAAGCCTCTATGACCTGTGGATAAGATAGTAACCATTAGCTAACAGCCCAGCACATGAGTTGCCTCCAGGGCAAGAACACTCAGGGGCGTACTGTATCAGTTTTTTTTTTTTTTTTTGAGAACATTTTGTTCTCAAAGGTTGGGCTGACATTCTGGAGAAGGTACCAAGTCTTCTCCACCAGTAGAGGTGGTGTCAGAGAAGCCTGGAAAGGTGGAACTTGAGCTTTCAGCTCTCCTTCCTCAAGCCGTTCATGTCTTACTTTCCCTCAATGGGAGGCAACCAACCCCCGCTTTGCTTTATTTTCTGTGGTTGGTGGGTGTGTTGGAGCAGTGTTTCCTCAAATGTCAGTGTATTGGCCAGCCATCTGGGGAGCCTGGGCACTCCCAGGTGCTTCTTAAGTCCCGGGAAGGGCATGAGAGTCTGCATTTCTCCAGGTGATGTCAGAGGTACAAATAGTTGGGACATACTTAAAGTCTACAAGAGTCCCACTGGTCCTGGAAATCATGGGCTCTCTAGACTCTGTGATGCCAGACACAATTAGTTCCCTAAGACTATGGAAAGGACTGTAAATGTCACTCCTGGGCTCCCAACTCCAAGTCCTACCTCACTATGTTGATTCCATGGTGTGTTAAATGAGAGCTGGATGGGGCTGATCTAGAGTAAGCTACTGTGATCATCTGAGCTCCACTGAACAGGAAATATAAAGTAATGGGGAGGTGGAGAGTGTTGGGCGGCTCAATCTTATATCTGTACTTAAGAGGGAGTTTCCATCTGCCTTTTGCCCTTCCTAAAACAGAAGTTTTCAGGACTGAAGACATACCTGGTCTCAGGATGTGCCCTGCGAACAGGGTGCCCACATGGCTCCAAAATGGTTTTTGTTGGTCCAAGAAGTGGCAGGTTGATTCCTTCAGTATGAAATTATCCTACCCAACATTAGGAGATCCGGCCAATGGAACCATGTGGGCTCATACCAACATGGTTGAAAATGCTCCTCTTCAATTTCACCAATAACTGGAATCTTCACCAATTCTATTCGCATATCTACTCACAGCTCATTAATTTGTGGCTTCATTAGCCAGCATGAAAATCCCTTTCAATACCATTTTCCACATAATTTTTATGTAAATAATACAAAGCCGGTAGCAATCCCATTCCCTGAGGCACTCCTCAATTAACAGCCTTTTAGGTTTTTGCTGCTATCCTTTGTTTCCTGCCCTTCAGCCAATTTCCAAAGGACTTTGCCAACTTTCCACTTACAGCTCCGTGTCTTGTACATTAACCTATGATGCAGAACTCTCTGCGAAAATGCTTTCAAAAAAACCGGACTGCTGTGCAAGCCATCCCATCCTGCACTCATCCTCGCCAGCAACCAGGGCTTCAATGGATGACAGTGTTTGCTGCAGACTTCACCTCCCCTGCCTGAAGCTGCTGTTGGCCTTCTTCTATCAGAAATCCTCCCCTCCGCAAGGTTCCTCTGTTCACTTCCTGAAATAGTTTTTAATGTTCCTGGAAGCCTCACATGAATCTACTGGGCTCTGAGGCTCCAGAGAGCTAAGACATCTGGAAGAGTTGCTGCAGGTCCCAGAGGGGTGAGTTGTGGGATGCATAGGAACACCTTGTGAGAATGAGGCTGGAAAATATGCTGAGTGCTCATAATGGCTGCCCCTCCTTGTTCCAGTCTACCAAGAAAGATGGGGGGGGGCACTAGAAGCTTTGGGAGACTTGTATTAAGTTAGAACAATACACAGATATTCTTTGACCTACTAAAGGGTTATGTCCTAATCGACCCCTTATTAAACTGAAGATGTGGTAAGTTGAAAATGCTTTTAGAGCATAGCCCTACTGAACATCACAGCTGAGCAATGCGTGTGACTGTGGCTGACCAGGCACTGGGCCCCAGTGCTACTGCCCGGGACGGGGAGAGAATATTATATATTACACTGCGTCCTACTGACCAGACAGGTAAAAGATCAAAATTCAAAATACAGTTGTACATAATCATTGAATAAAACAATTCCAAATCAAAGCCACCAAGTCAAAAGCCACCTGCTATCTAAACAGCTGAGGGTCATTCCTAGTTATCTCCTGGCTACCTGTGAGTACCTCTGGGAATCATTGGCTGTCACTTGACAGAGCTCACAGCCTCTGCCTCGGTGATTTACACACTGAGCACTATGTGCCACACCCTGGGGAGGCTAAAAACAAAAACAAACAAACTACAGACCCACTCCTAAGTCATTAATTTCAAAGTGTGAGCCAATTGTTAACTCTGACATTCCCAAATAGTCACCAAAATGCAACATGCTGTTTAAGCAGCAGAAAACTCTTGCCTTTCCTCTTCTGTACTCAAGAACAGCACTCAGGGTGGGGTGAGGCCAATGGAGTGGAGGACCAGAGCCTTGGCTAATATGGCCTGGATGAACCAAGTGCTAACAGCTCATAGGGCTCTAGATTCCCAGAATTTGGAGATGTCTTCACTGTCACGCTTGACACCCGATCTTGTGACTCTTTAATACAGTGCCTCCATTTAGGGCCCAGCTGTGGGCTGCTGTTTCAGCATTTGTGTGCTGTGTGCTCCCCTCCTTCTCCTACTACTGATATTTTGGTGGCATGCTAAGAGATCACAGTACTGTAAGCTGACTTGGGTGTCTTGAACTAACGAACGAGAAGAATCCATTAGTTTTCCCACTTGTCAGAGCTCCTGTCGGCTCTCTGGGATACCTTTACAGCTTCCATGCTGGGATCAAAGGTGTGAGCCATCACACCCCAGCACCCTTCACAGCTTTTATGTCTATCATCTCAGCAAATTTGTCAAGTCTCTTTCTCCTCTTGAGTACTCCGTGTGGGACAATGACAAGTTCCTGCAGCTCTGTGTGGCTTGTGGGGCAGAGCAAGAGGATGCATGGCTTCAGGCTATAGCTTCTAGCATCTTCGGAACTTTTTTATTTGAGACTGGTCTCCTGTAGCCCAGGCTGGCCTCAAACTCACTGTGTAGTTGAAGATGACTTTGAGTTTCTGTTATTCCTGCCTCTACCTCATAAGTGTAAGTGCTGGGACTACAGGTATGCATCACCATACCTGGTTTTGTGCAGGGCTGTGATACCAGGGACTGAACCCAGGGCCACGTACAAGCCAGACCAGCACTGCCTCAACTGAGCTAGATAGCTGTGAGATCATTTCTTTTTTTAAGCTGAGAAAACAATCAAGGATTATCAAATTATGTTTGCTCTACTCTTCCCACAAAGCTGCTATGAAGATCATGGGAAGGGAACCGAGTAGATGATCTTCTTCACGGCTCTGGTCTCAGAGCCGTAACACCAAGGATATGCTACTGGATGAGGAGAAGGCGAGGAGTGTGTGCTCTAGGAGCCTGGGGTCCAACGCCAAAAGTCTCACTTAGAGTAACAGTGGTTAGGACTTCCAGGAATGTCATTGGCAGTAGATCCAGAGGTAGTTCACAAGATAAAGACCACCAAGGGGCAGTGGGAAATAAAAACAACACGAAGTCTCATTCTTCTTTTTTTTTTTTTGGTTTTTCGAGACAGGGTTTCTCTGTGTATCCTTGGCTGTCCTGGACTCACTTTGTAGACTAGGCTGGCCTCGAACTCACAAAGATCCGCCTGCCTCTGCCTCCCAAGTGCTGGGATTAAAGGCGTGCGCCACCACCACCCGGCTCATTCTTCTAGTCAATCTAAACCCGAACGTATAAGGTGCCTGTACCAGAAGAAGCCAGCCAGCCCTTTTCCTCGTGGTCGTATAAATCAAATAGACCGTCTCACGACTGACATTGTGTCGGGACACCTGGACTGCATCCAAATCCTTTATAGCAGTGGTTCTTACCCTTCCTAAGGTTGCGACCCTTTAGTACAGTTCCTAATGTTGTGCTGACCCCCCCCCAACATAAAATTAGTTTCATTGCTACTTCCTAACTGCATCTTGCTGCTGCTATGAATTGTAATGCAAATATCTGTGTTTTCTGATGTTAAGCAACCCCTGTGCAAAGGTTGTTCTAACCCCAAAGGGGTCACAGCCCACAAGATGAGAACCAATGTTCTATGGCGACTCTACCTACACTGTATGTCATGAAGCCAACACCTCAGCTGATGGCAGGGGGATTGGGTTTCTGACCCACTCCTGCCTCAGCAAAATGACTTTGCTCTTTTACAATTCTAAGTGGTGGAAATGCTGAATAAGAAGGGGACTGAGTCCATATGTAAGGGAAACTGTAGGGGGAAATAAGATATACCTTAAGCTTAAAAAAAAAAGGGAAGAGGATGGGGTTTGAGGGTGGGAGGGTGGTACTGGAGGGGGGAATAGGGAGGGGACTGCAATTGAGATGTAACTTGAAGAAATAAAAAATAAAGGAAAAAAAAAAGAAGGGGACTGAGTCCTCAGATTTAAGGGGCTAGGGGAGAGGAGTTGGACATTGCTTGCCTTTTGAGTAGGGAGAAATGGCAGGGTCAAAGCCTGGAGGTGAGAGTGGGTGGGCATGCTTTTCCTAATTTGGTCTGGTTGTGGAACAGGATTTCTGCTGGCCAGTGACAAAGGACAAGGCTTGCCTTCTCAGTTACTAGTGTCCCCTTCTCTGAAATGGAAGTTCAGGATAAAGTGGCCGCTGGGCATGTTCAGAGCTCCAACATTTTTCGGCTCTTTCATCACAGGATGAGTTAAACTTTGATGTGACTGGCCATGTGGTTTCAGGACACTGCTGAAAATGAATCCAGTGACATTTAAGTATCACAAATATGTTGGCTGTTCAAACTCCCCAAAAGGAATTAGCTATTTGTTTTGGCTGAGGGTAGTTCCGTACTTGAAATGTACCACAGATATTCTTGAGGCTTTCTGTTTCTTCTTCTAAAGTCTACAGACAAAATAAGGACTTGACTTTTAGAGAGTGGATAAGGCTTAACAGCCCCCAATGCTTCAAAATCAGCTAAAATATTTGTTAGCGTTATACACAGCCTGAGTTGTGGCCAATGTTTCTGTTATCTCCACATGAAGCCTGGCACCTCATAACCAGCTAAACTGTAGGGAGAAACTCAATGTATAGGCTCAGAAACATCCATGCTCCATCTCTTTTTCTAAGCTTCCAACAGCTGGTTCATCACTAAGTAAAGGGTTCAATGACTTAGACAACAAATTGGATAGATTCTACACCAGTCATCATTTGAGGAAAAGCTCATCACCACTGGCACACGTTTACTGGAGATAAGGGCCAGAAGAAACACCAGCATAAATGAGAGTGACCAGCTTGGGGCTGGAGAGATGGCTCAGAGGTTAAGAGCACTAACTGCTCTTCCAGAGGACCCAAGTTCAATTCCCAGCAACCACATAGTGGCTCACAACCATCCACAATGAAATCTGGTGCCCTCTTCTGGCCTGCAGGTATACCTGTAGACAGAACACTATATACATAATAAACAAATAAATCTTTAAACAAAACAAAACAACAACAAAAAAGTGACCAGCATTGCATGCAATAGTTTTCTTTGTGTGTGCCTATTTTCAAGCTGTCCTGGAACTTGCTCTGTAGATCAAGCTGGCCTCAAACTCACAAAGATCTGCCTGCCTGTGCCTCCCAAGTGCTGGGACTAAAGGTGTGAGCCACCAACTCCCGGCTTTCCAGGTTGAATGTTAATAATGTCCTCTCTGAGTTAAGGGGACAGTACTATCAGAATCTGATGGGTAAGCCGTGAAATGATTGTGAATTTTGATTCCTATGGCTGCTACTTCTGCTTACTGGAGCTAAAGGAACCAGTGGGTCACTTTATCATAAGACTCTTCACAAAGGGTAGATTTTCAGAAGCTTTAAGTGACCGAGAGACCAGGTACACGATTCACTGTGCATGTAGTCTCAGTAGAGAAAGAACACCAATGGCAAACTGTGGGACACTTTTACAGCAAAATCAGTCCTGTATAGCAAAAACGCAGGTATCAGCAGATTTGTGGGGAAATGGAAAACAGGATGTGTTGTAGCCCAGCCCTACATAAAGGAACGAGTCACATAGTGTAGGGCAGAGCATGGTGCTGTCAACACACCAAACCCACACCACGATTATAAAGCCAAGTTCCTAAAGCAGTCAGGAATGGCGTAGGATGGTGGTTCTCAGAATTCTGTACAAAGAGCCAGGTGTGGTGGCTCATGCCTATAACTCTAGTATTTGTGATGCTGACACAGGAGGATGGCTAGAAGTTTAGAACCAGCCTAGGCTACATAGTGAATTATAGGTTAGTTTGGGTATAGAGTGAGACTCCTCCAAAAAAAAAAAAAACCTAAAAGATGAAAATTCCCAGTCCACGATAGACTAAATGTAACACTTCTTCAACTGTGGGTCATGACCGTGTAACTAAATGTGGAAACTGTGAAAAAATATGGTAACAACAAAAGCTTTGTGAATGCACAACAAGCAAAATTTAATCCAGAATCTGACCTGTAATTGAGTTGCTTTGAATAGCGCTTTCCCCAGATGTATCCAGTGATTACATTGCAGCTGTGGTTCTCAACATACAACATGTGCTCTTAGCACTGTGCATATCACCATGCCATACGTGCCAGACAATATGCCTGAAACACCACAACTCAGATTAGAGACTCTTGCATGATATGAATTCAGGGTTTATGTTAACTCTACATACCAAGTTTTCTACTCTAATAGAAACATAATGGGTTAACTATAAAAAAACAAAAAAAAACTTTCAATATTTTTGTGCCATCATTCCTCAGCATGTAAATGTCAAACTAGTGTATCTTTGGATTGTATTGTGATATAGAATTTCACTATAAAAACTGATGTTTGAGTCAGACAATGGTGACAATTCTTTTAATCCCAGCACTCAGGAGGCAGAGGCAGGGGGATCTCTGAGTTTGAAGCCAGCCTGGTCTACAGAGCGAGTTCCAGGACAGCCAGGGATACACAGAGAAACCGTGTCTGGAAGTCTTGAAACACCAAGAAGAAAAAAAAAAAAAAAAAAGGAAAGAAATTCTAACAGATTGCTAGAAGCTTGTACCCTAAGCTTCCCTTTGAGAACTATACAAATACTAAACTGTCTGGATTGCAGACTTGCTTTTACTTTCTATCCAGGACAGGCTACAGTTTGCAGTAACATGCAAGAACTCACAGGGCCCACTCTGAGCAAAAGTCCACTATACCTTAGTTTAATTAGCTTCTTTGTAAATCTGATTTTACACAGGAGATTACAGATTCTTTCTTAATTCACTAAGCAGTTAACTCATCATGAACTTGTATTAGTTTGCCCCTCATAGATGGTGTGGTAAACTCTAAATATCAAGAGCTCACAGCAGGGAAGGCACTTCACAAGAAAATCACGGTCAGAAGACTCCAAGATGGCAGAACACCTTCACTGCAAATCAACTGGCAGCTTCCATGTGCCCCTCCTTCCATATGCTCTGGTCTCAGAGATTCCCTCTACCATCAAATGGCCCTGATGTGGAACTTCAGAGTCAAGGGCTTCTGAAGGTCTGAGATGCTGCCTAAGACCTTGAAATAACTTGCTTTTGCGACAATTTCTCTAGGAACAAAGCCCTGCTCTGAGGATTTAAGACCATTTGGATATACCACGTGTTGTTGCCTGGGCTAGAATCTCAGCTGAGAGCCCACACTGTCAGCCTGCTGAGCGACCATCTTAGACTTCCACCCGAGCCGCCCTTCAAATGCCAGAGGGCCAGCATTTGATTGGGGGCATATGAGGGGTTCTGGGGGGATGGGGAGAACCACCCAGCTAGACCCAGTCTGTGGACCACACAATCACAAACATGAATAACTGCAGAACCATGAAAGTGAGTAGTTTTGAGAGTGATCTGTTCACAATCAACAAGAGGCAAAAAGGTATGTACTGAGAACAAGACTTCCAGGTCCACTCTCTACAGCAGCGGTTCTCAACCTTCCTAATGCTGTGGCCCTTTAATACAGTTCCTCATGCTGTGGTGATCCCCAGCCATGAAATTATTTCCATTGCTACTTCATAACTGCAATTTTACTGCTGTTATGAATCGCAATGTGAATATTTTTGAAGACAGAGGTTTGTCATGGGGATGGGTACCCACAGGTTGAGAACCACTGCTCTATATAAGTGGTATATATATATATGTAAAGATAGGACATTGAAGTATCTGGAATTTTCTCTTTGGTCTCTGCCCACACATGGCACTCACTGTTTCTGCTTCTGTCTATCAGCGGGTGAGCAATGAGAAAGCTCTCCCTTGATGGGGGTAAAAGAATTCTAGAACTGTTCATGGGGTCAGTCCAACCCGATGGAGGGAAGTCCATGCTCAATTTCAGTGCTGATATGGTTCCCGATCTAATAAATCTATACTAACTAGGAAGTAGCTGTAATTCTACACTTTTATGTCTATTTTAAAATTGGTTCAGAAAACTCAGAAGGGAAGAGATTCAGGTTATTTTTTTCTTCAGACCCTAATAATTCTTCTTTGCCTTCAGGATAGAAAGCAAAGTAATTTGTTTGCATGTGTTTGTATGTGTGTGCATGCATTTTCGTGTGTGTGTGTGTGTGTGTGTGTGTGTGTGTGTGTGTGTGAGAGAGAGAGAGAGAGAGAGAGAGAAAGACTCGGACATGCCAGCCCTTGAAATCATGTGAAGGCAGGGTCATCCCTTTTACTACTGAACCATAGCCCCAGCCCTTTGCCCAAAAAATAAAAATAATTTTTCTGCTTTACTCTGTAAATTAAGTCTAGTATCAGGTGAGTTCTTGTTACTTTACAGGAAACAAATTCTTAGCTATGACTCCTTTAGTTTTCAAATTCTCTCTCCAATTTACTTCCTCATGGTCATAGTTCCTGTCCTATGATGACCGCTGGTCTGCAGCTCTCCTGTACCCCTGCAAGAGCTCCCCGACCCTCACATGCAGTTGGCTGAGCCACACCCTTCCTGCTGCAGGGGCAGTTCATGGACCTCTGTAGTGGTCAGTCTCTTTATACTAATAGTCCTTTACCTAATCTTGCAGACACAGTGACTCTGTAAGGCAAATTTTATTTCTCAACTAACACACTCTTGTTTCTTTCTTCTTTTCCAACTTACTCCTTTTGTGCATAATTTTCTCTTTTTTTCTTTTCTTTCTTTTTTATTTCTTCAAGTTACATCTCAATCACAATCCCCTCCCTACTCACCCCTCCGGTTCCACCCTCCCACCCTCTTCCCCCTCACACCCCCTATCCACTTCCTTTTTTTTTAAGTTTAAGGTATATCTTCCCCCCCCCAACAGCTCCCCCTTTCAGTCCAACAAATGGCTCTTTCTTTTATAACAACAAATATTTTTGTTGTTAATTTTCTCTTCTTTATCTGAACTCTTAATCCCTTAGGAAGCAAGCAATGGGATTTATGGGCTAATTACTCTTCAACTAGTCTCACCTCTAAATGGCCACAAATTCTAATTTCTTGGGTACAAATTCCCCCCATGTTTTTCTTTTTTTCCATATCTGTCTTATGTGGCTCTGGCTGCCCTGGAATTTGCTACTTAGACTAGGCTGGCCTCCAACTCACAGACATTCGCCTGCCTCTGCTTTCTGAGTGCTGGAATTAAAGGTGTGGGCTTCCATGCCCAGTGTGCATTTAAAAACAAAACAAAACAAACAAACAAAAAAGAAAAACCACAAATGTGTTTTCTTTCCCTATCACCAGAAGACTTGAAGACATTTAGAGGCATACAAATGCTCCTCACCTCTCTAGATTGTTCCCATTCGATCATAGTGAGCTTCTATGGCAGTCACCTCTCTTTCTTGGGGTGCCCTAGAATTACTGCTTCTTAAAAACTAGACTGCAGAAGCACCTAGTAGAAAAACACATTCTTTCCCCAAATGGGAAGGAACTGTAGCCCGGAGCACAAAAAGTCACCAAGAATCAGAAGACTATAGATGGTAAATGTAAATAGAAGGCCATAAATATCCTTCATGTTTGCAAGAGAAATACCAGGACTCCCAAACATATTCCCTTTCAATATGAAAGCGGTCACAGGAAGTATCTAAGAGTCAAACGGTCTTCCAGGAGCCAGTAGGAAAGAAAGAAGAACACTACTGATCGTCATTAACCACACGGCCGACCTCATGACAGTGATTTCACTGATGCCCTTATTTGCTCCTTCCCATAATCCATCAGTCCAGGCCACGCCACGCCCACAATGAAGGAAAAGCAACCGGGGGTTTTGCTGCCGAGTGGGATGGAACTCAGACGCAGGCTTTTGGTCCTTTATGAAGAGAGTGTTTCAGATAAGAAAAGGAATATTATCTAGGTTAAAAAAAAATCCCACAAATGAGCTAAATGAGTTGGTGTTATAAGAAACAGCTGACAGACTCCTGAAAAACCAAAGAGAGAACTGAAGCAGAGAGAAAATTAGCCTCGTTGTGGTTCTGGCTGGCTGGGCTAGAAGACAGGACCGTGGAGTGGGGGGAGGGAGTTGGCTCTGCAGAACAGCCCCCAGACAGAAAAAGGCCTTGTTCTTCCAAGAGTCCAAACTGGGGCACAGTCTTGGAGTGGAGGCCGGAAAAGAAGAGTGAAATTAGGAATCCTAGCTCTACAGAGGGCCTGTCACAGGCCCAAAGGGGTGGAGCGTGGAGAACATCTGGAAGTTGAGGCCTTAGGCCTGTGCCAACCTGTCTGAGTAACAGGATGCTATGTGCTGGCCTGGAGGTGGGAGCTGTTAGGAGATAGGACAAAGGAGAGGGCCTGGGCAGTAGTGCCTGAGTTAACAAATCCCCTCAGTTCTGCACTCTTCACGATGTCTGTAACACAGTTGAGCCTTGAGCTTCCTAATTAGGCAAGAGGCAGACCTGGCTTGAGATGGTTTGGGGGAGGGGTGGCAGCCCACTCAGTCCCACAAAGAAAGCCAGGTGCTGTTGACTAGAGAGTGAAAATCTCCCACACATCCCTGCAGCCTGCTGTTAGCAGGCCTCCTGCTCCTTTGGTGGGGCCTCTTGTGGAATTTAGGTCTTGGCCAGAAATCATTGCTTTAGATCCCAGAAGGTCTGAGAGAGGCTCCGGAAACCTGGCCACTGCTCTTCAGGTTTGGCAAACTCAAGATTTTTCCAGCGCCTTGTGTTCAGCAAAACTGAAAATGTGTTTGGCTAGAAAGAAACCCTTCCCTAATGTTTAAACCCCTGTGCATTTTTTACATAAATTTGATCCACATGGTTTTGATTTATTTATATTTAATTCATCAAATCAAATTAGGGGCTACAATGATGAATGGGAACAATCGTAATTTCCAAGAAGGGTTTTGAGCCCTTTTTCTTAGAATTAAATCGTATTTCTTCATCTCTTCCACCCCCCCCCTCCAGTCCTTAAAACTACCAGACTAAACTGGATTTGAAAATTTAGAGCCCAAATGAAAAATAAAGATCCATGCTTGGCAGAGTCAAAACACAGCAGGGAGATATTCAGAGGAGGTCACAGAGTGTGGGTGGGTGCTTGCGCATGGGGGCGTGTGTGTGTGTGTGTGTGTGTGTGTGTGTGTGTGTGTGTGTGTGTGGTGTGTTGGGGGGTAATGAAGATGGGGAGGGAGTCTATGATTCTTCATTAGATGGCTTAAACAAATTAACCTGCTTTTCTGGGATCCCAGCAGAAGCTGCCTAGCCGGTTCTCTCTTGGGTATGATTTTACCACCATCCCGAGTAACTGGCTTTAGCCTTAAGGAATGGAGATGGGCTTGGGGAGGAGCCATCTTTTTTTCTGTTCTAACCTCTACAGTAGTCAATTCAAACTGCCCCTCTTCTTCTAATGGTGCCCTCTTAAGAGCCTCTCCTGACTCTGGCTAAGGCACCTCCATCTGGAAACATTTAAAATGTATAACAAATTTAATCTTGTGCAAGAGATCTCGGCATATGCACTACATATCCATTAAGCTACATTATAGGCACGAATCCTATTTTACACAGCTCTACCTGGCCTCGGTTTACATACACCGAGAGGCCATTAACTGTCGTTCCCAATTACCCTTCGTACTCCACCATCATCTTCAGGCTTAGTCTGAGGCCAGCAGTATTTCTCTGAGAAACACGGCGACCCTGTCACTAAATAGATGTGGGTTATAAGTGCCAGTTTGCTACTTGACAGTTGTGTAACGTTGGGGACTTACTTCATTTTTCCTGAGTCTCAATATCCAATGTATAGATGGGTAAGATAACTGTGTTTACCTTACAGCTCTGTTAGGAATGAGATGCTGCCTGTAAAATCCTAGCTATGTTGGATGGGGCATAGGGAGGCATTCTAAAAGTACAAAGTGTTGGCTAAACAGGAGAAACACGTTTCAGACACCTAATGTCAGCATGTTGGCTGCAGCCAACAATTAGCCCCTGTGGATTCCTACTCTGAAAAGTTTTTCTGAGTCACAGTTTTCTCAGGCTAAGAGCAGCACAGTTGACTGGATGTTGTGCAGAGTCTAACTGCACAGTGACCATCCTTCAAGCCGCAGCAAGCCACGTTCCCTGGTGCATAGAGCAGTATCTGCATGTGTGCACGGGGAGGAGGCTGACAAGGAGGCTTTAAGGCTGTTTGAAAGAGCAAAATGCTTAATTAGTGTTTCCTGAGATTTCCCCAGGGAGGCCTCTGTAAAGGGCAAAGGTGAGGGTGCCATTTAACATGTCAGATGAATGCTTTTCCCCCAAGGGAGAAAGTACAGTTTTATGAGCCCAGTTACAGACCCCTAGCTCAGTGCAGTTCAAAGGAAAGAGAGCTCAGGGTTCAGAATTTATTACTTTCCTTTGGTGAGAAGCAGCTTTAGCTGTGATTCCCTGTCCTAATGTTGGCCAGCAAGGAGGGATTCAGAACTCCAGGGGACTTTGGACATTCTGTCTGTCCATCTGTGGTCCTTACTATGTTGAGCTGCTTTGAGATCTCAGAGAGAAGACACCTGTAGCTGTGGATGTGGACTCTTACCATTTTTACCAAGCTAACTTCATGTACAACCCCATCGTCTATAAGGTAATAGGACTTTCATGCCTAATGTTTACTGCCAGCTCCAACTCTGACTCTCAAAAGGAATTATCCTTGTTTAGAGTTCTGCCTGGGGACTGGGCCTGCATGCAGCTGTTTGTGCCCATGGAGGATAATGGAGTGGACACATGGTCTGATAGGCCAACAGCAGGTTTGGAAGTCACTTGTAGCCTTGTATAAGAGATGAGTTGGGCCCATGAGAACTCCTATACAATACAGTTGTGTGGGGGTGGAGCTGGGTTGCCGGGGACATGAGGAATGTGGCTAGCTGGACAGCAGAACCTTTCTCACAGGCTTTTGGCAAGGTGGCCCTACAGGCCTAGCCTTCCAGAAGCACTCTTCTAAAGCCTGGTTATCCAAATATTCATTTTGTAGACACCAGAAGTATGCCTTCCAATATAATGAAACACTTCCTTTTTTGGGTTACTTTGAGTGAATTTATGTTTCCTACAAAAAAAATGACCTACATTAGAACAGCACCTACTGAGCAGGGTACAACCTCATACCTACAGTCCTAGCTGGTTGGGAGGCCAAGACAGGAGGATCATGAGTTTGAAGCCAGGATGGGCAATACAACAACCCCCTGTCTCAAATTCCCTTCCCCAGCACACAGGAGGTGTGTTGTGTATGTGTGTGTGTGGTGTGTGTTTAGTGTGTGTAATGTGTGTGCAGTGTGTTGTGTGTGTGTATTGTGTATGTGTTGTGTGTGTTGTGTGTTTGTGTGTAGAATGTGTGTGTTGTGTGTTTGTTGTGTATGTGTGTATCACAGTGGTAGAGCATGCAAAGAACTGGGACCTCCAATGCAGAACATCCCCTAATCCTAGCACCTATTCTTGGGCAGAACATGCATGTGGAGCTGTGGTTATACATTCCAGCATTTCAAGTGTGACATGTGGCTTTAAAAGCTGATATTTCACAGGATGGCAAAAATGATGAGGTCTGACCTGCCCCTCTCTGCCACAAAAACTGGGAACTAAAGTTCTGTTGCTCCCAACTTCCTCTGCAGCTATTAGAGCTACATTTTTCACTGATGAGATTTAAGTGAGCATACGTAGGGATGGAGCCTGTTCCCACACCTCTCATGGAAACATGATGCTTATGGGTGCAGGAGGAACCCCAGAGGCCCCACTCCTCCCTCGGTGGCTGATGGCTGCTGAGGGAGGAAAAGCCGGTTTGCTTTAGGGGTGTGGTCTCTAGTATCCTATTCATCCTAGCAGATGACTCCATGCCCATGTAGGATGTGTGGGACTAACTGGACTTAGTGGGCTATCTTGAAAGACAGAAAGAAAGAAAAGAGGAGGACAGGAAGTAAAGATAGGGACATATGGTGGGAAAGGGATCTGGGGAGGGGGATTGAGGGTTTATGATCAAAATATACTGTGTACTTGTATGACATTCTCAGAGGTTTTTTGTTTATTTGTTTGGGTTTTTTGTTTGTTTGTTTGTTTGTTTGTTTTTGTTTCTTCAAGACAGAGTTTCTCTGTGTAGCCCTGACTGTCCTGGAATCACTGTGAAGGTCAGTCTGGTCTTGAACCCTCAGAGATCCACCAGTCTCTGCCTCCCAAGTGCTAGGATTAAAGGTGTGTGTCACCACGCCTGGCTGAGAATAATTTTTTTTTAAAAATTCATAAAAAATTTCATAAAACATACAACAACAGCAACAACAAAGAAAATCCAGTTCTTGGAGCCCATGTCTCCACCTTGCAACCATGAAGGAAAAGCCAGAGAAATGCACAGTTATAACCCCAGAACACAACTCAATCTTCTTATTGTGGAAGAAAAAAATCCTTCTCTAAACCATTAGTCCACCCCTCCCCCCCCGGACAGGCTCTCATTATGTAGCCTTGGCTAGTTTGAAACTAACTATATAGCCCAGACAGATCCACTTGCTTCTGTCTCCCAAGTGCTGGTATCAAAGGTGTACGACACTATGTCCCACTTCATTTGTTTTTTAGACAGTCTTCCTGTGTAGTCCTGACCGACTTAGGACTTGCTGTGTGGATCAGGACTGACTTGAACATTCAGTGACCTCATGCTTCTGTCTCCTAAGTGCTAGGGTTATAGGCATATGTCACCATCCTTGGCCTATTAGATTTTCCTTTAACAGGGAAACAAAATCTTTTCTAAATAATACACCACAAAAGCCAACATAGAAACCTATAACATTTCCAGTATTGTGGGAAATATTGTAGGATCATTTATTTATTTTTTTGTTTTTTGAGACAGGGTTTCTCTGTATAACAGCCCTGGCAGTCCTGGACTCACTCTGTAGATCAGGCTGGCCTTGAACTCACAGAGATCCGCCTGCCTCTGCCTCCCGAGTGCTGGGATTAAAGGCGTGCGCCACCATGCCCGGCTCTCAGAATTTTTTTTTTAACAGATAAAATGACATATATATATATTTTAGTTAACTTCTCTCAAGGACACCTGAATGACTCAAGTTCTCTGGTTAACTAAAATCAAGCAAAAAGAGATATACACATGAATAGCTGAGCTCCAAGGCACTAAGTAAACATGGTCCAAAAATGTTTCCCTGTGTATATAAGAAGAGTAGACAAAGACAAGACGTCTGTCTGGGGGACAGAAATCAGGATGTCCCTTTAAGGCCTGTGGTCCTCAACCTTCCTAATGCTGAGACCCTTAAAAACAACAGCTCCTCAAGTTGTGGTGGACCCCCAACCATAATTATTTTCATTTCTATTTCATAACTGTAGTTTTGCTACTGTTATGAATCGCCATTTAAGCTAAACTACACAGAGAATCAGAGGCTGTGGAAGGGGAGCAGCGAATTCTTGGCAGAACTGGATACAAACAAGCTTGAGAAACTGAAGGCCACACACAGTGACTGAGTTCACTTGGCTTGTGCAGGGGGGCAAAGATCTGATTAGAAAGCTGTATCAAACGGCAAGCCTGCAATGGCAACTGGAGCTGGGTTTTGCTCCAAGCCATGGGGTACCACCAAAGACCGCCGAAACACAAGGAATCAGAATCCTTTGGGAATGCTCACTTTACAGTAAGATGTGGGAGGGAGGAACTGAAGAAGGTGAGCAGTTGACACAACTCGCTCTGCAGATGAGGAGGGCATGAATCCAGGCCGTCAAAGGGAGAAGAGGCTGACATGAGAGACATTGTACATGTAAGTCGTGCTGGCTACTATTTGGATATGTCAGGGAAGGAATAACACGCAAAATATTTTATTGTATAAAATATAAACAAAAACAGCATGTGGTACCTCTGGAGCTGAAGACAGGAATGGCTTTATGTAGATATTGGAGTCATGAACCTTCAGGTCATGGTCCCCAAGTCCCCTCGTCACACCGATCGTTGCCATTACCCGGGCCTAGGAGTACAAACAGAGAGTTATCAGAAATATACACAGCGACAGCGTCCTGTTCCAATTCTTCTTGCCCATTTTTCTACTGTGATGGGTAATATTATCAAGGAATAGCACATCAAAATCACTACTTTATCTCAGGTTTACTGGGTGTTGCTGTCTGTCTACAAGTTTTTTTGTAGAGTTAGGAGGGAAGGGTGCTTAAAATTAAATGTAATGCATGTATCATCTACAGCCACTGAAATCAGTTCATACTAAATCAAAGCTCCCACCCACCCACCATCCATCCATCCAAACATACTCCCTCTACAAGTATTTGCCAGACACTAGCTATGTCCTTAGCAATATAAGAGGCAATAGCAGAAGATACAGCTTGGCAGTTTGTGTCTTTGAAGATCTCAGCTATTAAGTTTTATGGTGTGAGTAAATAAATCTTCAGCTATTCCATGACCCACCTCAATGTTCCTACAAATTCCCTCTGGGTGAGAGGAACAAAATGTCATTAATGCATCTATGTACAAACTTCTGGGCTGCACCCTCACACTTTCTCTAAGATTGTTTTTAATGGTTTATGGAATTAACATATTGAATTAGTATCTACATAACCAACTTAAATATCTCATAGAGCATATACTATGTGCACACACCACGTGGGAGGGACACAAGCTTCATCTCTACTATGAAAGAACTTGGTGAAGGAGGTAAGAGGCTGTATCTAACTAATGTATAAAATGTGCTTCACTTCTGGGAGGCTCATGAAGAATGGAATATGTAAATTTAGAGGAAACGAAAATTCTACTGAGAAGGTCCCATGGAGATGTTGATACTAAATTTGATGCCAAAAGACAGACAGTATCAGATAGGCAGACACAGAAGGACAGAGTACCTTGTCAGGCTGAGTGACACGAAGCCTAATGGCCTAACATTAGGTCACCAATAATAGTCCATGTAATGCTGCAGTTCAAATACCTGAGCAAATTTTCCTCTGTTACTTAAGTAATAAGACTGAATACCTCACAGATGCAAAGATGAAGCAAATAAAAGAAGAAACACTACTATAATTCAGGGCAGGTGGGAAGACACCTGCCACCGAGCCTCACCCACTGAATTTGATCCCTGGAACCCACACAATGGAGGGAAAGAACTGACTCCTGCAAGCTGTCCTCTGACCAACACATGTGTGCTGGAGCTCATAAATAAATAAATATAAAGAAAAGAAAAGAAAAACACCACATTACAGTCCAATATAGTATCATCATCCTTGTCTCTTTGAAGCCCTGTGGATTTGAGGGACTCTCAAGCTAGGAGGTAGACAGGGTCTACAGTACTGTAGAAATGAGACCATGACACTTTTAGGGTTTAGGCTTGAAACAGGATTGCACACTGAGGCTCAGGTTGGCCCTCACCTCACTCACTGCAATCCTTCTGCTGCAGTCTTTTGAAAGCAGTGATTACAGACTTAAGCCACAATACCGTGTGTGTGTGTGTGTGTGTGTGTGTGTGTGTGTGCGCGCGCGCGCACACATGTGAGCATATGTATGTAATGTGTGCATGCGTGCATGCATGCATGTGTGCATGCTTATATGCATGTATGTGCATGTTTGTGCATGCATGTGTGGGTGTGCCACAGGAATGTGTGGAGGTGAGAAGAACCTACAAGAATCAGTTCTTTCCTTCTACCATGTGAGTTCCAGGGATCAAACTCAGGTCATCAGGCATGGTAGCAAGTGTCTTTACTCATTGACCTGTTAGGACCAAACTCACTTGACCAAACTTTAGCCAGGCTTCAGAAGCCTGGGAATTTTAAATAGGCCCTGAGCTGCAGGTCACCTTGCCCTAGAAGCTATCACATACCACCTCCCAGGGCTTGGAAACTCTTAACAACCGTTACCAGAAGGCAAGGTTCCAGCTTGGGCATGGCTGGTTCCCAGGGCAACAGGGAGAACAACAGAAACCATAGGTTGCTGGGTTTGGAAATCCCCACCCTGTTTCCTAGGTCACCTATGATAGCCAATCAAAGTACTGTTGCTTGACAATGCTGATTCTGCCTTGCTGAAACGTATTTAACTTGAACTGAAATTCTGTTTGGGGTCCCCTCCTTCTCCTTGCATGGAGAAGCTTTGAGGGTGACCTCAGCATGCTGATTAATAAAATCCTCTTTGTTAGAATGTTTGCAACGTCCTCGAGTTCCTGGTGATTCCTCGGTCGCCCCACATTTGGGTTCAGGAACCCATTCCTTGACCTTTACAGAGTCATCTCACTGGCCCCCAAGACACATTTACTGTCCAGATTTAAAGGGTATAAAAAAATAGACATGGTATGTGAAGCCCACGGACCCGTGGCCAGACCTCAGAAGCCTTCTCTGGGCTGGGAGGTCAGGCGGGACCCACTCTAGCCAAGGAGTGTTCAGTTTGAAATGGGGACATTCCAAGTCCCTCATGGGCCTTTCGCCTTCTCCCTGCAATAGCAGCTTCTCTGGCTGGAGAACGCTTGCGCCTGTGTTTTAGACCAAAGAATGCGATGCCATTGGAAGTGACTGAACGTGTTTACACGCATGCAGGTGTTACCCACAAGGATACTTAGAAGAATTTTTAGAAATTAAAAAGTAACAGCTGTTGAAAGACATTGACATGCCTAAGTGGGAGGTTGCAAAGAGGAAAAGGAAACACTCTCCCCCCACACAAAAAGGGGATGGTGAGCCGCTTTCCTCCAGGGTGGAGTAGAGAATATGGAGGCTTTGCACAACGACAGCTACAATGGCCTCTCACAGGACTGCCCTCCTTCGTGAGCTGAATGAGATGCTCTAGGAAACTTTGGGGGATAAGACTTTTCAATTAACAGAAACCTTTTAGACCTTGCTGCTGAAGCTCTGGCCACCTGCCGGTTGAAGTTCCAGCACAGGTGGGAAAGGAGCTCTGGAGGGCACACCCCTTATGGAGGAGTTAAAGGGGGGTTGATAGCTGCAGGAGGGCGGGGGGGGGGGAATCATTCCTTTGAAGTTGTAGCCATTGGTAGATTTCTCATGCTCCAGAGGATGGCCTCACACCATGAACATAAGGACAACACTAATTGGATACTATAAGTGGGCTATCAGAAAAAAAGAAGGCATGAAGTTGGGAGGGGGGTTATGTTGGCAATGGGTGGGGAGAAATGGAGTGATAGGTATCATGTTTCATTGTGTACATGTATGAAATTCTTTTTTTTTTTTTTGGTTTTTCGAGACAGAGTTTCTCTGTTTAACAGCTCTGGCTGTCCTGGACTCGCTTTGTAGACCAGGCTGGCCTCGAACTCGCAAAGATCCGCCTGCCTCTGCCTCCCAAGTGCTGGGATTAAAGGTGTGCGCCACCACCGCCCGGCTTTGAAATTCTTAAGAGAAAATATTTAAATAACAAACATCTCACTGCTGATAACCTTCTAAAAAACAGAGCAGTCCAGCTTCCTGTCAAGAAGAGTAAGTGAACAACATAGTATTTGCACATGTATCAAGGTCAGGGACTGGGAGACAGTCAGTATTGGGCCACACTAGACACCTTGCTTTGATATTCTTGTGAGTCATTTCTTCTTGATGAATACTATCTAATGCTGATAAATGATTCACTTTGAAGGATCTTCTTCATGTGGCCACATGGTCCACTCTATTTGAGACTCTAGGCTCTGAAATGAAAAGAGTTATGTTCAGAGGAAATGTGCAGAGGAGGATTTGGAAGACATCTTGTCTAATTGGGCATGAGTTCCAAGCTTCGTCATGTCTGTGCTAGCCTCCCAACCTCCTCCAAATCTGCTCACGAGTCTCATACCTACTGTCTTTGAGTTCAACAGTGGGGCCGGGGTGCTGTGGGATGGGGTGGGGGTCTGGAGTAAGAATGAGGTCATGGGGTTGAGGCATGTTCAAATCCTGGAACTCTCATCCTGAGATCAGGAGTAGGGCCATTCCCCAATCCCCTGCCCTAGGCCTGCATGTCCCTTCACACATAGCCCTGTGTCCCCATATCCCCAAGTCACATAGGCTGGTAGCCAGGTTAAACCTCCTCTCCCCTTATAAGGCATGTCCAGCAGTACCTGGAATACCTCTTCATGCAAATAAGGCATACCAGCACCCTTGCCCCTGCCAATGATACACTCACCCCGAAATCATGTACCTACCTCCAAAAGGTTTAAGTAGCATTTCTTCCCCTCATTAAATGAGCTGTCTCACTGAAGTCTGTCTCCCAAGAGTCATGCTTACAGCCACCTGAGGTCTCTTTTACCTGTAGCCATTCTATCCCTGTTTCCCCTCTCAGGACCCATTGGTCATGGTAGTGGGCCAGAGAAATGAACCATGTTATTAAGTATTTGCTTTTGACTAGGGCACTGGGAACCAATGGTGGTTCTGCTGTCTCAGTTTGGGCTTTTGGTCCTGTAGTGTAATTGCAATGAGACGCTGGAGTCCCTTTGCTGGGACAAGTAGAAAAGCTGATTTACAAAGTCTGCTTCAATGGTGGAACGGGAGAATACTAGGCGAGAGAAGAAAGCCAGTGTCCCACACCGGTGCTGTACTCTGCTGGGTGTGTGGTTCTCCCTGGGCTGTTTAATCTTGAAGTCCCAGCTGCCTTGTTTACCAAATAGAGGTAACACAGTCAGCCTGGCCTGCCTCTGAGCTTGTTGTCAGTTATAAAATAAGATGATGTATGTGGAAGGGGTTGTGCTTAAACCTGTAAAGACTGACTCAAATAGACAAGCGAAGGGATGCTATTTTCACAAAATTGACTTTCATGTTCTGTGCTTACCCAACTCCCCTCAAATCTTGCCACTCTCTGGACCCTCAAGACAGGTGGCCTGAAGAGTGATGGATGTGACGGTCTTCAAGTTGTCACGGCTATAAAGTCCCAAACTGCTGAGTGGCGAACACAGATGGCCCCAGGATGTGCAAGCACAGAGCCCATGGACACCTGCTTTCATTCCAGGTATGAACTTGAGCCTACCTTCTTGCCTTCTCCATATATAAGGGGGAACTTCAAGTCATCGTCCTCTATGGTTTTGTATGCCCTGTAGAGAGAGAAACAATATTTTCAAACAGGTTTGCACTCAATTAGTGATCCTGTACCCTGACACGGGCTTCTAGGAACCTCATTTTCCTAGAGGTTCCACCCACTCACCACATTGTCTATCTCTTTGTTTATATAGTCAATCTCCATTCTCCATGGTGTGTGTGTGTACATGTGTGCTGTGTGTGAATGTGTGTATATGTGTGCTGTGTATATGTGTGTATGTGTGTGTGAGAGAGAACTTTGACAAGCCAGGGAATATCAAGTCTTTATATTCTTAAAGGGAGAGAAAGCTACTTGTAACTAGTAAGAAGGGAGATGGTATTCTGTTCCTAGTGTCTTTGTGATAACAAAGTGACCCAGCCACTGGGCTCTTCTGGCAGTCTGCAAGTCTGATAAACAGCAGTGCTCAGGGGTGAAAGGAGTGTGGAACTTCCCCAAGAGGCAGTTCTCACCTTCAGTGGTTGTTGACATCAAACATCTATTGGAATGATTTGGGTGGACGATATAGCACCCATGTGACCTCAGGACGAGAGTCAAGGTTGGCAGAAAACTGTTTCACAATAGCTTTCAGAAGGTCATTCACTACACAGAAATCTGCTTTATGCTTCATGGGTTTACACCAGACACAGTTGTCTGAGATGTCACTGCCAGCAAAATGAAGCCATGTGCCTTAACTCCACCCATAAGCAAAACATAAGTTAAAAAAACACGCAGGCAAACATCATAGCCAGTTAGTAGTTTTGTTGCTTTGGCCAAATCAGATCTACTTTTCTGCTTTCGTTTCTCTCATCTATAAAGTGAGGATAATACATGAGATACAAAGGGCTCAGCACATAGCCTCTGCTCACTAAGGGCCCAATTAGGGGCAGATATTAGCTGTATTTAGCAGGCAATTTTTGGTACAACACTTCCCTGTGCTCCATGTAGCTTCCCAGGTAACTCTGATGTATAGCCGTATTTGGCTCTGTTGTACACCAAGCATCAATTAAGTTCACACTGGAGGTGAGTTAAGCAAAATGGGGGTACATCACTACTTATTCACTACCCCAAAAATGAATGTGTGCTGGGGCCCTCAGAACTTCATTAATCAAATAAGGCCAAAAAGTTATTAGGAAGAAAAAGCGCAGATAGGTACAGAATGTTCGGAGAAACCCATTTATTAAATGGTTTCTGAGACCTAGTCTTTAGGCAACTAGAGAGTGAAGGTGAACTCAAACTTATGGATGCTCTTGATATATAAAAGCATGTGACCAAAACTGAAAGGCATTGAGAGAACAAAGTACAATGACGTATAAGGATGGAACTCATCCAACGCATGCTAATCTCAAAATTATAAGGATGGAACTCGTCCACTGTATACTAACCTCAAAATTAAAGCTGCACCCCCAATGTGGAAGCAAGTATACCCTGCTGTCCAGGAAACCACCTGGACACACCATTCTTTCCCTGGATAGAGAACTGGTGAGATTTGGCCATCAAATCCACCTGGGTTCAAGTTCAGCACAGAGTAAGTAGATGTATTCGCTGGCCATCAGAGTCCCCATCAGGCAAACAAGGAGAATCGACAATGATATACAGAGCTTAGTACACACTCAGCACAGCTGTGCTCCCAGCTGAGGGACGCTGCAGCATGTGAGAGCCCACAGTGACCCAGAAATCGAATTTTCAAGTTGAGAACCATAGTATTTCCTTCCCTTAAAACTATCAAATTAACACAAAGTGGAAATTAGCCACTTTGATGTTTAACATACTCAGATGAACTATTTTAAACACTGCGGTACCTAAGCCATTTGGGTGAACAAATAAAGCTATTACTAGAATCTAGCTCTGGCTTAGGGAATCAGCTATGCTGAGTGGTTCTCAAACTCGGCTATGTAATGAACCACCTGCAAGGGCTTTACAACATCGTGAGGCCCAGGGCACATCATGGAGCCATGAAAGCAGAGTCTCTGGGAAACAGACTTGGGCATCGGGTAGTTTGTTTTTAAAACTTCCCAGGGAACTCCGATGTACAGCCATATTTGACTCTGCTGTACACCATGCATCAGTAAGTAAGTTCACACTGGAGGTGAGTTAGGCAAAAGGCCCTCATCAGTTTGACTACTGGGAGGGGAGACTGGATGGAAGGAGGGGAAGATAATGGGCTGAGAAAGGCTCTCAAATGAGCATCAGCAGGCATTCAAGATGCTGTGTGCACAAGGAGGCAGTTGTAGACCGAGAGGCAATGAAGTTAAGAATCGCACACAGAGATGGCCGGCCTTGAGATGCCAGCACAGGAGTGTGGAACTAGAAAGGAGGCAGAGGGTACCGGGTACCAGATCTAAAATGAAGGACAGGAAAGTGCTCCCTAGAGATTGGCTATGAGACTCAGCTGGCTTGGGAAGGCAGAGAGAAAACTGCTCTAACTCCACCATTAAGCTCAGGTCGTGAAATCCTCTCAAGACAGAGGCCACCAGGACCATAAAATCAATGTCACACAGCTCAGAAGACAGAAACACTGCCTCTGGAGTTGCTACTCCTAGACCAAGGCAACTACAAAATTTCATGTTGTATTTTAGCTTAGTAATTTACACTTAGAACAAAAACCTAGAACAGAAACGAGGACCAGGAATGCAGCTCGGTTGGTAGAGGGACTGCACGAATCACCGAAGCACAGCTGTAATGCCTGCAGCTGGGAGGCAGAAGCGGGCAGATCATTAAGTTCAAAGGTCATCCTTGGACATATATTGTGTTCCCAGCCAGCCTAGGCTACAAGAGACCCTATTTCAAAATGAATGCAAACAGAAATGATGACATTGGGGGAAGAAAGAGTTGTTCTGTTCCCACTGGTGTTGGTTTTCAATAAAACACAAACCCTTCCTCCTCCTCCAGTGACAAACAAGGATAATCATTGTGCTGAGAGAACATACAACACTTTCTCCCACTCATTCTTTCTGGGTGCCAAGCAGAGTTCATTATATAAGTGGACTTCCATGTCCTGGTAGGATATCTTGAATAAGTACATAAATACTTGGGACTAGAGGTACTGCTTAATGGGAAAACCCATGCTCAGCATGAGTGATGCCTAGATTTGAATCTCAGTAGCAAGAACTAAACAACAAACAACCATCAAGAACTAAAAAAAAAAAAGGAAACCAGATGGGAATCGATATAGATTGAGGGCTAAAAATAATTCCAGCAGATATAATTTTTTTTGGGTTTTTTTTTTTTTGAGACAGGGTTTCTCTGCATACCCCTGACTGTCCTGAACTCACTCTGTAGACCAGGTGGGCCTTGAACTCACAGAGATCAACCTGCCTCTGCCTCCCAAGTGCTGGGATTAAAGGCATGTGCCACCACACCTGGCATCAGCAGATATAATTTACTGGGGCAGATACTGAACTTGGTAGTTGTAGTATGTGGCTTTATTATTTAATACACTGTTTTATTTTACTGTACTTAACTCTCTACCTTCCTTTTAACCCTTCTTCCTTCTAACCACCCCCCAACTCTAGGTAGGAGAGAAAGGTTAGAGGAAAAAGAGACATAGGTCTCTTGAGGTATTTCCTGCTGATTAGGGCCGTTGGGTTCTTTGGGGGCAACACCAATCTCAGTAGTCAGGGTATCCAGCAATTCAGCAAACCAGCAACAGCAGGATGAACCAGCAGCAGCCCAGGGGAACAAGGCCTCCTTCCTCCTTCAGAGCCTCCCTTTCAGGGCTCTAGCATTTATCCCTCTCCATAGTCCTCAGAATTAAACTTTCTCAGCTGCCTAAACCACGCCCCTGCTAGCACAGGAGGCACAATTATAGTTTACACCTGTGGACATACTGGAGCAGCCCCACACTTGGGATCAAAACAAAAATATTCTCATAACTGAATTAAAAAAAAAACCAAGAACTCTTACCACAGGTAGTTGGTATAGTTTCTAAAAATCTTTTTGGAGACCCTATCTTACAGCTGGGGAAACAGGGTCAGGGAGATAAGCTGCTTTCCGAAGTTCACACATTAAATGAATGGCTCTGTACAAAAAAAAAAAAAAAAAACCCAAAACAAAAACCACTCCAAAGAAGTACACCCTCAGTGCTAACTTTAGGGTATGATTCTCACTTATGATCCTGAAATGAAAACATGCTGAGTAAGTAGCCAGCAAATGTTTGATGAGGAAAAGGTAACTTTTGGCAAGAGAGGGCAGAATACTTTCTGAGTGGCAGAGAATAAATCCTTTGCCTGATAGCCAATGAAATCTGCAGGGAGGAAGTGGGGAGGGGTAGTGGAAGTTACCATCTGGGTCCTCACAGATGTCTGATCCCTGCCCACTTCATCTGTGGCTACAAAAGGCAGCTTGTCCCTGTCCTTCAAAGGACAGATATCCCTCAAAACCTGCTGGGTAGTAAATGCCTCATCCCGGTCCTGCCCATTTGCAAGGCCCTGTCTTGTTACCCCTTCATCACCCTCATTCAGACCATAGCATTCACGCTTCCAGCTTGTCCATGGCTCCTCTCTTTCTCACTTGGGTGTGTGTGTGGGGGGAGGGTGGGATGAAAGGATAGAGGACATTGGAATTTGAGAGCGTCAAGACACCGAGGTTGTTTGCATTTGATGTTATAACGAAGAATGTATGGCCATAGGACTAATTCATTTATTCCAAATTCTAAGATTTGGAAAATTCTGTTTAAGTAAATTTTTAAAAAAATTGCAAAATCAGGCCACTCACTGGCTTTATAATAGCATGACTGAGCAGGGATTATGGTCAAGCAATCAGTTGTTCTAACAGACAGCAAAACTAAAGACCGCATGAAAGATTCAGGCCAGGTGTGGTGGCGCACGCCTTTAATCCCAGCACTGGGAGGCAGCGGCAGGTGGATCTCTGTGAGTTCGAGGTCGGCCTGGTCTACAAAGCGAGTTCCAGAACAACCCGTTCTGTTACACAGAGAAACCCTGTCTTGAAAAACAAAAAAAAAAGAAAAAAGGCTATTAGATTACATTGGCTCAATGCCTTTATGAATATTTATAAGATTAGATAGAAATGAATGCAAAGTTTACAAGGGGCTACTACATTCTTGCCTTCCCTTACCTTAGAGGCATTACCTTTAAATAAGTTTAAGTAATAGTTTCAGGCCAGGCATGGTAGCAAACACCTTTAATCTCACCAATCTGGAGGCAGGGGCAAGACAGATCTCTGTAAATTTAAGGCCTGCCTGGTTTACATATTGAGTTCCAGGACAGCCAGAGCTACATAGAGAGAGAGACTTGTCTCAAAAACAACAACAAAACAAAATCTGAAATTAAACCAACAGCTTTGCCTGTCTAAGAGTTCTGAAGACATCTGGAACGAGCTAACTCAGTTTCCTCTTCTCTAGATCCTTCAACTATGTTTCACAGGACCTTGGGGACCACACATCCCACTCATACCACCAATTACTGAACACATTTGTTAATCAAACATCACAGACTGTGACAAGGGCCCTCTGTGGGCTTTCTGGTCTGTCAGTGTCCTCAAAGTTGGCACCTATCTTAAGTGAAAGCACTTGAGATGTGGCCTAATTAAGAATGAAATTATCCTTTTGATTTAGACCTTGTTCTTAAAGGATATTTGCACAGTGTGCATGATTGTGTATGAGGAGTTTTATGGTCACAGATTGAGACTGTGAGTGAAAACAAACAAAAGACCCCTCCCCAGCCCACAACCACAAAAACAGGCCCCAGTCCACAAGAAAAAGATCTAAAGAGGTTTTCTTGCTACAGCCTCCTAGAGTTTATTAGGGCAATGGCTAATTTACTAGGCATGAAGGATTCCATTGCCCTTACTAATATTACCTTACTAAGTACAGTCTACTATTCTAAACTAGTCAGAGATTTTTTTTTTTTTGTTTTCAGTCTCACTTTGTACCCCTGGTTGTCCTAGAATTTATTAGGCATACCAGTCTGGCCTCTACCTCACAGAGATCTACCTGCCTGTCTCCAGAGTGGTAGGATTAAAAGTATGTGCTACCATACCTGGCTCAATTTCTTTTTCTTTTAAAGATGTATTTATTTATCCATTTTATGTACATGAGTACTCTGTCTGCATAATTGTGAGACACCATGTGGGTGGTTGGAATTGAACTCAGGACTTCTGGAAGAGCAGTCACTGCTCTTAGCCACTGAGCCATCTCTCCAGCCCCTCAATTTCTTTTTTAATGCAAACAATAGATGGGGAGGCAGGTGGGTAGAATTTGGTCTGTTGGAAAGATACTGAAGGTAGATTCCACAGCAGAGGGTGGACAATGAGATATTACTGTTTAAAATACTTAGAATTACAACCGAGTAAGCCGTGGTTGAGAAGGCACTGATCCAGGCAAACTTTGTCCTCATTGCCTGGGACTCTCTTGAGATAGCACTCAGGCTGCACAGAAAGCAACTTGAGTGAACTCCCTTTGTTTCTCTCTCTTGTCCAAAAGACTAAGACATTATCAGAATCCTGACAAGGCTGAACGAATTCATGTGCTCCAATTCAGGGATCCATCAGTCAGACATCCTACTCCAAAAGGAAAGATTATGCACAAAGCCTACTTCTTAGTGAGCCCGGGGTGGCACCCCCCAATTCTGTCCTTAGCTGCTGCTGCTCCCCTAGTTCCCCTTATCTGTAGGCAAGAGGTACTGATTGTTCCCACTTAGGTTCCACTTTTCCAGATGGAATTTCCACCCTTGCCCCAATTCAGCCACCCATCTGTCTTCACACCTTGGTCTCTTAGGATCTTTTCCCACTGTGACATCAGCCTAGGTTCAGTTGGGTTTTCCACTCCTACTCATGATGGATTCTTCAACAATTTCAGATTTTGACATGGCTTTGGGAATCCTGGTTTTACTCCTGGCCTTTCCTGATGATCATCTTTCTGTCCATGAGCACCCTGGTTCAGTGTGTTACACCTAGAACACCATTCACTCTGAGACTCACTTCAGAACCCTCTCTTATATTCCTCCCTTTGGCTCTTCAGTGGCTTCCCTCTGTGGTCCTAGTCGTCTAACTACTTTCTGGCTGTAGTTCTCTCTAATACTTTTCTACTTGTGACACATATTTTGATACTTTGCTTACCAGCAGCCTACAACTTCTCACCCTCCAAAACCTGAGTAGAACAAGAATTGAATATTGAGTGTTCTATCAACATGAGGCTCAATGCTTTCACCCCTACCTTCAAAACAAATTATAAATCAGTTTTGCTACCTTCCCACCATGAGAGACTAAGGACTCTTAATCACATGATGGCAGCTGGTCCACTGCAGCTCCATGCAATAATCAAGCACAGAGACCACGGTGCCAGGACAATGTCTGCAGGTGTAGGGTAGTGAGGATGTTGAAATCATTCAGCTTTGTCACTTATGTGCCTCTGTTTTTAGAGTAATGATTCTTTCAGATCTTGCTGCTGCCCTCTCATGCCCTCCAATGCCTATTCTTGTCCCACCATAAAGTAATCAAATAGTCTTCTGAAAATGGCTCCCCTACCAGTCCCCAACTGACATTATTTTTCTCCATAGAATAGCATTCTACCACCTATCAGCATTTTTTCTCTTACTCTGCGTTACAATACAGAATTAAAATATTCTCCTCAGGTTCATGTTTTTTTCTCTGGTGGCACTATTTTTTGGGGCTGTGGAGGGTTTAGAATGTGGGACCTTACGGAGTTAAGTCACAAGGGGTAAGCTTTTGACAGGCTCCCAGTTCTAGCTGCTCCCTGCTTCCTCGCCTGCCACCACGTGAACAGCTGCCACCACCACATACATGCTCCTGCAACGACCTGAGCTGCTCTGACCTTCCTTCCATGCTATGACGAATGGCAACCATGAATAAATGAATAGAACCATGAATAAATCAAATCTTCCCCTCTTACATTGTTGTTAGGTATTTGGCCACAGCAACGCCAAAGTCATAAATGCACAATGCTTGTTTTTCTACTGCTCTCCCACCCTTTTTTGGTTGGGTAACTGTAATGTTCCTGGTACGTCAACACATAATGAGCACCTAATAAATTCTCCATCAAATAAGCAAATCAATGCATTCTACCTTCCCCAGGAGAGGTTTTGCATACCTCCCTGTTCTAGTCTCCTTTTCAGAACAGAAGCCAAGAACTTCCTTGTGTTTCCTCTGAGTTCCTAGGCTCAGGGGCAAGGGCTTCATCTTTCTGTGGCTTGGCAGGTTCTGTGCTAATCCTCGAAGCCTCACACTCTTCCTGAGCACCTGAACTCACCACGTAGCCACAGAAACCAATCATTATAGGACCCACCAAGAACACATCCAACCCCTGGATCACTTTTGTAACTTTCATTAGAAAAAGCCAGTAAGTTTTATCCTGGTCGGGTAGCTGTAACAAATCTCCCAGCATCACTCCTTAGCTTAAACCCCCACCCCCACTCCACCCCTTGACATACCTTCATCTTACATACACCTCATCTGTGAAACATTCCTGATCTGGTATTGGCGACCTGGGATGGTTTCCTCCTTTCTGTTATGCTTTTGTGGTTATTGTTTCTTTAACAGCATGGAACTTTGTTCTCTTTTCCTTGGCTTCTCTTCCCTTAGAGCAGTGGTTCTCAACCTTCCTAATGCTGCCGCCCTTTAATACAGTTCCTCATGTTGTTGTGACACCCAACCATATAATTATTTTTGTTGCTACTTCATAACTGTAATTTTGCTACTGTTATGAATTGTAACGTAAATATCTGATATGCAGGATGTCTGATGTGACCCCCCACAGGGGTCTCGACCTACAGGTTGAGAGCTGCTGCCCTGCATCCTTCTCTAATCCCATAGGGAAATGCCTTCCCTGGCCACTCAAAGAGGAGAGCTTCCTGCTGCCCACTGCCCTGGTGCTACCTGTCACAGTACACACTTAGCACATCTGAAACTACCCTGTGCATTAGCTTACTATGTATGTTCTGGCTCCATTTTGAACAACAGTTCTATGATGACAGCAACTTCTTTCTTAGGTTCTGCCTTCTCTTCATATTTATAACTGTGCATACATGTAAGCACACAGTGGACAAGAGCCCAGATACTAGCTGACCATCTGCGTGAACGAATGAAGGCTGGCCTTCCACCTTCAGCGAGTGCATTTCCTTCTCAGATGATATATCAATGTCCGAGTGTTTCCACTCACCTTGCCTTCAGCAGACTTTTCTCCAGCTAAAAGTCTGAGCTAAGTTCTCTATAAGTAGGATTATTATTTGTTTACCTCTTTATATTAAAATTCTAGGTCCTCTTTTATTACCTGTATATATTAAAGGGTAGTTACGACATAATTAAAACATTACTTCTAATTATCTGAATGACTACTTTCTTCAGGTAATTCCCAAGTATCCTTTGGGACAGTCATTTAAAAAAAAAAAAAATCACCGGGCGGTGGTGGTGCACGCCTTTAATCCCAGCACTTGGGAGGCAGAGGCAGGTGGATCTTTGTGAGTTCAAGGCCAGCCTGGTCTACAAAGTGAGTCCAGGACAGCCAAGGATACACAGAGAAACCCTGTCTCGAAAAACCAAAAATAAATAAATAAATAAATAAATAAATAAATAAATAAATAAATATCACAGTTCTATACACTGTGTGGTGTTGCCAAGACACCATGTTAACTTCAGTTTATATTAACTGACATACGTGATCTTCTATGTTAACTCCATTTAAAGGGATGCTTCCACTTAAGAATCTTAGGACATGCAATGTAATGTGTATCTGCAGTCATCTATCTTTTCAGGGGGCTGAGGCAAGAGAATGGCTACAAGGAGGGAGAGGAAAGAGAAGGAAAGGGAAGGAGGGAGGGGAGAGGAGAAGGTCAAAAAGGAGAACAAAGTTCTTCCTAGTCTTTGGGGGAGTCCTTTACTCCCAGCCAGAGGAACCCCTCCCATGGGCAGGGAGGAGTAGGGTGTGCATGTCAGTGTTGGTACATAGGTGTGTGCCTGCATGTAGAGGCCAGAATGCATTATAAGGCGTCCTTCCTCAGAGGTCAATCACCATCTTGTTTGAGACATGCTCTCTCCCTTGTATACTAGTTAATCTCACTGGCTAGCCAGCAAGCCCTGGGATACCTATCTCTGCCTCTTTAGCTCTGGGATTAAAACAGGGATTCCAGGGATTGCACTTGCCTAGCACAAACTCCACATACTGAGCTTCCTCCCTAGCACCCTACTGTGACTTCTTAACTCACAGACCAGGAACCCAGAGTTCACACTGGACATCATCTACACAATGTGCTTCCCACAGTCTCCCTTCTCTCCTAAGTTATGACCTTTCTCTAAAAAGAGGAGCAGAAAAATGGCTCTTGTCCCCAAATTGATTTCCTTAGCAGGACTTCAAAGTCATTTAAAAAGAACATGTTCTCTTCTGGAGGAGCTGACGGCCATTTCCCTTTGGGGATGGACAGTCGCCTTGTGATCTCCAGAGACACACATCAGCAAGTCACATTCTTCCACTAACCTCTCGACATTGCCTTGGACAGCTCTCCTCCCCTGAGGATCTTTCTTCCTGTATGTGCTTCCCTCCTGGCAGAGCCCACTGTGGTGAGCTACAGCGCACCAGGCTCAGAAGCAGAGGTTTGGAAGGCATATTGCAATCCTCACGTGGACTGGCTGCATGAACTTGGGAAAAGTCCCCGAAATGCCTGAACTTGCTTCTTCTACTGGATACTTGATAGTTGCCAAGGACTAAATGCTAATATGCCCTTTATGAAGGGTAACCTGCTAATGAAGCATGAGTTGGGACTATTAAGGTCACAGGAACCTCCTTCTCTCCTCAATATAGATGTGGAGTTAAACAGCTGACCACCAGAGGCAGCATGTGCCCATAGAGGTACCATCTTGCTAAGCAAACGACCTACCCAAGCTTAAGCCCTTTCTGCTTTCAACCAGTGATACACAAAAGCCTGTATGCACCTTGATCTAAAGGAGCCCAGGCCTCAGTAGAATACCTAAGATCTATACAGCAATCTAAAGGGAGAATTGCTGGGTTAGTTTCTCTTTCTTTGTCTCTAGCCGGAAACCCACTGCCTTGCCAGGAGAAAACCACAGGTGGTCTCTTTTCTTCCAAGCACAGAGTCCTGGCCTGGCACAGTCATTTCACCATGCTGAATGGGCTTGGATGAATGATGGTAAGAAGTACCATGATCTCAGGTCCTCATTGCCACCTCCCTAGGACAGAGTGCTAAACAGTGGCTTGCATCCCACAAGGCCCAAGAGGAAACACCACCCCAGGCTAGGTGGCTCTCAGAGCTTGGCAATACCCCAGAGTTAGGCAATACTGGAATCAGTCACTGCTCTCCCCGACTGGCTTGCCCCACCCCTGCTCGCTTTAGACCTTCTTGGAAAAAGCAACGTGGGACTGGCAGCCACCTCACGCTTCCTGCTTCCTTTTTTTCTGCCAGCCATCTGTACTTTCAAAGTCATCAAGCCCAGAAATGGAGGCTGCTTCCTTCCTGCTCCTGGCATGGTAGTAGCAGACAGCCAGTTCATCCCCTCGTTGCCTGCTCTGAGTGTGTGCGTGCAGGCACATATGCACACTCACACAGGATTCAGTATTAAGACAGTATTATTTTTCAAACATTATCTTTGACAAGCTTTTTTTTCCTAGCTTCAAAGTGTTACAGATAATTCTAAGATTCATCGTAAGCTTGCAAGTGGTTGGGAACTTGGCCTGCTAGAAGGATGGGGCCAGACAGTCAGGGGGACAGAGTCTGAGACAAGCTTAACACAAGCAGGCTCTTATCAGAGTTGTGGAGGATGGCCCCTAGGGAGAGCCTGAGGGAACTAAGATATATCTGGTACTTGCAAGGAAGTTTAGAGTATAGTCTTTATGTTTAGGCCAGGTTCAGCTCCTCTGCCAAACATGTATTCACACACACACACACACACACACACACACACACACACACACACACGCGTGCGCGTGCACGTGCGCGCACACACACAGAAACAGACATACACATATACACACTCACATACAGACACACACACATATACACACTCACATACACACATACACACACAGACAGACATATATACATATACACACTCATATACAGACACAGACACACACACACATACACATACGCACTCTCACATGACAGAGCAGACCTGAGTTTTATCTTACCGGCTAATCTATATTCTCTTGAGAACTTGACTAGATTAGAGGAAAGGTTTTATGCTTTGGGATCAGTGGGAACAATCTTGCTAACTCTGGTACAAACAAGCACATATTAAGCCAACATTTACTATTATATATAATATAGATGTCAGTATTTTCTTTCCATCTGGTGCTGGTTGGTTTGTTGAAAATGCTTACAGTTGTATGCTATCTGGTTTCACAATCTACTAATGGGCCCCTGCCCACAGTGAGTTCTGGGTAAGGAAACAAACTATCATGAAGCTTCCACACTAGCAGCCAAGGCTTTAAGCAGATAAAAGCAGAGGGTGTTATGGTCCTAATGTTTGCTGAGAATCTATCTTTCCTGGGGCTAGGCTCTATCTAGCCCAGGTGCTGGAGCTTGGAGCTAATTAAGCAAAGAAAGCAAAGGTCCTTTACTGACTCACAGTCCCAAGCTGACTAGCAGAAAGTCATTACACAGAAGATGAAAACTGCTTAGAACGTGGTTTTTGAAAGCTAGAATCAAGTGCATGTAAAAGAACCAGGGGTATTTTGGGACAAATCATTTGGAATGACTCTGAGGGAAATTCCAGATTGGGAAATTATTTCTGATTCGCTGCTTTCTTGGTGTGCATTACCACTTGGCTAAGAAAGCTTCATATTCTAATCAATAACATTAACTCTCCCCACGGGCCTCAATTGCAGATCCTCACTTTTATGAACATACCAACGGAGAGTGATTTTTAGCTTTCACTGGGACCATTCATTCTGAAACAAACATGAACTTCATTGACACTGGCCTTTTATGTATGAGATCATGCCAATATATGCAAAATGTCATGACCAAAACTGACTCCATAGCCACAAATGGTAGAGAGAAAACAACACAAGAGATTTCTAGTTACAGGGAAGATTCCCACTGCATAGGCTACTGCCTCCATGCCAGTCCTCACAGCTGTATGGTCTCTCTCTTGCCCTGGCATCAGGACACTTGTATCATGGAGTATTGAGCTCCTGCAGCTCCTGGGAGAAGCCATGCTTGGGGTTACACCAGATGACACATCTTTCAAGACCTTCTATGCAAGGGCCTTGGGTTGATAAGACCAAACAAACACCCCAGAGAGGGTGTTGGTCCTTTCCCAAGTCTGCTGGATCTTTTTTTTTTTTTTTTTTTTTTTTGGTTTTTTTCGAGACAGGGTTTCTCTGTGTAGCCCTGGCTGTCCTGGACTCGCTCTGTAGACCAGGCTGGCCTCGAACTCACAAAGATCCGCCTGCCTCTGCCTCCCAAGTGCTGGGATTAAAGGCGTGCGCCACCACCACCTGGCGTCTGCTGGATCTTAAAGAATCATGAACATTTTGGATAATCCTACACACAGTCAACTATTTTAACAGACAAGATGACTGCTGTGCCAGACTGCAGAAATGTGCCGTGAAACAGACACTTTTCCTTTGGATTCCAAATCACCCTAGTCTAAAGGGAAGAGTCATGGGTCTGGGTGAAAGTGCCTATCCTCATTGGTGGGAGGAACACACACTCCTGGCTCATGCACCAAGATGAGCAAATATTCCAGAGGACAGGTCTCAGGAGAGCAACCGGTTACCTTTCTGCTATTATCACCCTACCTCTAACACTTCTCAGGTTATTATACAACTAGACTTGGGGTATCCTCACTCTGTTCCATGCAATGCCATTCTTTACATATATAATTCTTACAGTACCCTTGTATGGTAGCTAGGGTTATACAAATAACCTATTTCTTCATTACACAAATAAGAATATTTGTGCACAGGGTTGGGGAGATGGCTCAGCAGTTGAAACTCTTACTGAACAAATGTGAACTCCCAAGTGTGGATCCTCAGAAACTCACATAAGGCACAGAGGGCATGGCAGCTCACCTGTAATTCTAGCACTGGAAGGGGGAGACAGGGTACCCCACAGCACAGCAAGCTTGCTACCAAGACCAGCCATATCTGCATTCTCAGTTTTAGGGAGAGACCCTGCCTCAAAGAGTGAGGTGGAAGAATGACCAGGGATGACTCCTAACATCAAACTGAAGCCTCCACATGGATGTGTATACACATGCTTGCTCACCCACACACACAGAAAAGTATTCTCACACATGCACACTACACACAAAGACAAAATGGAAAAAGGAAAGAAAATGCAGACACAAAGAGGCCATGCAACTTGGAAAGAGACGTCAAACTCACTTTCAGGTGTGCCTCAAACTCCTATGTACTTTACTCTGGATCTGTGTGTGAAGAGCTATGGATCTGTATGAGTATTACAAAACGACAAAGACACCAGAGTGTTTAGTTACTAATTACCTTTGCCAGGTTGAATTATAACATTTTGGAGAGTCTCCCCCACTCCTTTCAGGTTTTTTCAGTGCTAAGTCATGGAGAAGGTTGACCAGATAACAGTTCATATTTCTTCTCCCTTTAGCTTCAGGAGGTCAGCAGAGACCTGGGTTTCATGAGAGGACTGGCTTTCAAATGGTTCCATGTAATGAACTGGGATTACCCAAAGCCTCAAGCTTAGGTGCCAGGTTTCCAAACTTCAGAGTTAGGCAAAACAGACAAAGATGCACACAAATGCAAAATCAGCAACTTAAGAGTTACAGGCTCTCACTGGCCAGAGAGATTTATCCCATGCCTGGAGCCTGGACTACTACCATTCTGGGAAAATGTACAAAGAGAGGCTCACCTCGACTATTGCTGTGCTCCCTTGGCACCGAGTGTTTAATCAGTACTAGTCTCCCCCTCCCCAGGCTGGCCCATTCTGAACACAGTCCTTGGCTCACTATATGCAGACAAAGAGGCTCCTTTGCATAAGCAAGTGAATGGCCAGAGGGAATTCCTCCAGTGTCCTAGGAGTCACAGGCTGTTTCAGAACCCAGCAGGCTACTGGCCTGCGCTCTCTAATCAGTCATATCTGCAGCTAAATTCTGTCCAAGGTCAATTTGAACCATATCTAAAGATACACAGGATTCATCTTGCATTTTTATTTTAAAATGCAGAGTCTAAGATTCTTAATCAGAAGGAGGGGTAGAATCAAAAAGGGTTTTTTTTGTTGTTGTTGTTGCTTATTTGTTCGTTTGTTTCTGGGGGGCTGGGAGGTTGAAATAGGGTCTCATTGTGTAGCTCTTGCTGCCTGGAACTCACTATGTTGACCACTGACCTCATAGATATCCCGCCTGCCTCTGCCTTCAAGTGCTGGGGTTAAAGACATGGACTAGCACACCCAGCTCATCATAAAGTTTGGCTGTGTGATTCTATAGTCCCTCCACCAATTTTCCATGGGACTTTAACCACACATTCATAGGCCTGACTTCACACCACAAAGCCAGAGACTGCTCTCTTGTTGAGTATCCAATGCCCAAATACACCTGGTTCACTGAAGGGGTAATGGGTGAACAGGCGAACCCAGAGTGCCTCATTCTGGAGTCACCTGAAACAAGGCGGAGCCAACCCCAGTGGAGGCTGAACCTGGTGGCGTCTATTACTGCCTTTTCCACAGCAACGAGTTGAAAAAACTGTGGATCTGTCACCCTCTATCCCTCTATGAGCCATCTGAAAGTGTCCACTATCATCTGCTGGTTACCATGAACGGAAGGGATAGCTGAAAAATGACATACAGTTCTGATATTAAATATCCTCCTGAAGTCCATGTGTTAACAGCATGGTCACCAATGCTGTATGAGGAGGTGAGGATGTGAGGGAAGGGACTGGACACAGGGGCTTGGATTTCATCAGTAGGATGTGGGGCCTGTTTGGAGGGAGCTGGTAACTGGCGGTTTGTCTGTTTTTTTTTTTTTTTTAAATAGGTATTGCTGCATGAATCATACTACTCCATAAGTAGCTGAGGATGGCCTTAAATTCCTAATTCTCCTCTTCCTATCTCCTGAATATGGAGATTACAGGTGTGTGCTGCCCATGCCCAGCTTATGGGGGCATGCTCTTGAAGGGTGTATCTTGTTCTCCATTTCTTCCTTTATTTTTCTGCTTTCTTTCCATCACAGGGTGAACAGCTTTCCTTCCCTGTGATGTGCCGGCCTCACAGAGCCAAGGAGGCCATGCTCAGAGCCAGCTGTTCTCAACCTATGGGTCTCCAGCCCTCTAGGGGTTGAATATCAGACATTCTCCACATCATGTGTTTCCATTATGGTCTACAACAGTAGGAAAATTACAGCTATGAAGTAGCAACAAAAATAACTTTATGATTGGGGGTTACCTCAACATGAAGAATTGTAGTAAAGGGCCACAGTGTTAGGAAGGTTGAGAACCACAGCTCTGAGCCCTCTGAAGACACGAGTGACTCTTTTATCACAAGTATTTATTTGGTCACAGCAATGAAAAATCTAATAATCTTGCCTTTAAAATACTCCTTGCATCTTTCTTAACCACTTTTGAGTTATTCCAGAAAGATCTGCCTCTAGTTCTTCAGTGAGGGTAGGCACAAAACCTTACCTTGACTGTGCATACTTGTGTGAAGTTAAGGGGACCACAACGATAGGATGAGATCTGGGAGGGTCTAAATTCGGGGTGCCTGGGGTGGGTTCAGCTCTCAGGGGTTGTAAATCATCAATCTGCCCCTCTGATTCTGAAGATGCCTCCAAGACACACTGGGATAGCACCTCCAGATATGTTATTTTGAAGCCAACGTCAATTTCTCACTCTGAAACTTGGTGGGCGCAGAGTAGGAAAATCGCTTTAATCTCTGATCAGGGTGGAATATCATGGCTGGGTGTATGGGGGAGGATCTAAGAAACTGTTTTCTTGGCAGGCTGTTAAAGTACTTGGGAAATCTGTAAGAGCTTCATGGTATGTACTTCTCTGGAATTTCCTTAAAATAGGATCTTACTGATGGGCTAGAGATTGGCTCTTACTTTCTTCTTAATACACCAGTGGTGGGGTTTCTTCTCTGAGTGTTCCTTTCTTCCTTTATAGTGCTCTTAAGGGAGAAAAATGTAAAACAATTCAGGTTTCATCCCACCTTTGGAATGGTTTTCAAGGTTCCCCAGGGAGTGTGACTCTATTCTAGTGTGAGTTCAATGGTTACTCCACACACATTCCCCCACTTTACTTCCTACCTGTTAGCTATGTGAGACTGCCACCAGCTGTGACAGGTAGCGGACACACACCAGTTTCACTGTGTGAAACACTGAAATAATTACATGCCAGCAGTGACATGACTAAAGGGGCCCAATGAACCTCTGTCTGTGCTCTGCACTTTGAAGAGTCCCCAAGATGCACTAGTCAATAAAGTCTTAATAATGCCTAGCCCATCAGGGGATTTCCAGAACCCTTGTATCTGCCATGCTGAGTCCATATCCTCTACATTGATTATTAAAACGTGTTGAATATCACCTCTGGCCCTTCTAAGATCCCCCCACACACATTCTGTCTTAACCCCTTTGGTCTTTGCTTCTGCTGTTTGTTTGCAAACAATATCCATTCTGGTAGCATTAGCCCCCTAGAGACCCCTGCCATGATGTAGGTCTTCAGATTCTAACAGCCTTCTGTACAAAGTCACTCCCCAACCCAATCTCCTCTCTCCAAAGCAACTGCTTGCTCCACTTCTGCTTCTGGTCTTGTACTTAGACCTTTGTTAATAACCTCCCAAGCTCAACACAGGAAACTCCAGGCCAGCACCGGGAATCCTACAGACTACCACAGTCCTATTCGATGAGCTCCCTCGACAGGAGGTCTTGGTGTCCCTGCTGCTGCTGCAGGAATGGCTCTAGACAGTACATCATCAGGGACCTAGAAGAGAGTGCAGGCCCAAGGAATCCTTTAGAACAAAAAGCACCTAGCTAATGACCCAGCACCCTGGGGACTCTGTGGAGGGCCCACAGGACAGGCGGGAGATTCACTGGGCCTAGCTAGTTGTTTCCTGCCAGTATGCAATTATTTCAGTGTTTGAATGGTTAAAGCATTATCTGTCAGCCACACACACATCACTGCTGGTGGTAGTTTCAGGAAAGTAACACGTAGGAAGGACTTATACTGTAGGAGGAGAGGGGTTGATGTGAGAGTCTGGGCAGTATTGACAGCTCCTCTCTCATACAGCAGCACAAGGTCACCTCAGCCATACTGAGCCTGTCTCACCCTTGCCCTGCTGTGGGGCAGAGCTGCCGGGCAGAGCTGGCCAGACTTCCCCAGACTTAGTTTCAAACTAAGTCAACTCTAAACTGCCTTACCTTCTCTTTTTGGCTTCTGGCTTCTTATTACCTCAGGAAACAAACATCTGAATGCATTCTGGATAATAAGGCCCCTTTATCAATGTTATATATATGGCTTATACACTTGCAGTCACAGACACAAACATGCGCACACAAACACACAGACACACATACATACACATACTACTAATGGTTATAGAATCAGACACTCCTCCAGCACTTAGTACAAGTCAGGAGTTTCGCTGGGCTCCTGGCATACAAATTCACAATATAACCATTTGTTGGCACTATAACTAGCCTCATTTCACAAATGGAGGAAGAGCGACTGTGCCATGGCACGATTTGTAAAAGCCATAAAGGTGAGACCTGGCCCAGCGAGGTAGGCTGGCTCCACCATGTTCTTCATGTAATGTTCCCCACACATCAGGTATACAAGGTAGGTCTACAAAATATAAAAGGATGGTCCCTGCGAGTTCAGTGGTCCCTATGATGTCTACTTCAACAGAAAGTTCTGAAGGCTTGTGACATTTCCAAACTCCCCCTGATGACTTTAAGCTGTGTGAGTGCTGTGTGTTAGTCACCCCCAGCTAGCAGGAGATGTGCAGCAGATACATTCTGACTAGTGTTATGGGATGGGGTAAGATAAGTGCTCTGACTCTTCAGAGGCTCTGGGGAGAAGAAAGGCAGGCTGGGTACTTTAGCAATGGAAGGCGTCCAATTATAGAAGAAGAGAGGTGAGGATATGTGTGAGTGTGCACATGGGTGCCCCACCAATAAGGAGCGGGCTGGTGGGGTATCCCTTTTCTTCCTCTTCTCTATGGCCTCACAAAGACCGTCTGTCTTGGCTAGCAGCCATTTGTAAAGATCCCATAGCTTCCCCTGGCCTCCTGCACGGGGCAGGAGTGAGAGCCATTCATCACTGTCAGGAGATGTGCTACACACAGCAGGGTCGGCTTTCTTCCCTGCTGCTCTTGCTGCAAGAGCTGCAGATCTTGAAAAGATGCAGAACATGCACATTGCAAATAACCATTCATCACAGTGGCTCCCTGAGCCAGGGAGAGGCCACTCTCCACATGGTGCTGACCCACGCTGTGTATGGCTTCAGCCCCTGTTTCCTACCTGGGACTTGGAATAGGAAGCCTTTGAGGGGCTCAGTCCTGAAAGGGCCCCAGAAAATCCTCATACCCCAAAATATACTGGGGTTTGGGGTAAAAGTTCCCTGAGACAATAGCCAAGCTCTCACCCCATCCCTGCAGAGTCAAGGTCTTCACGCGGCTCAGCAGTCAGACCACTGCCAAATCGTTAAACTATGAAAACGCAAGTCGCTGGGAGGAAATGAATACCAGCTTTCACTGGGGAAAGGCCTGCTTTCTTCTTAAGTAATTATAAAAATTAAAATGTGATATTTCTCTGGTGAGTCTAAAAAGCTTCCCAGTGCGGTCCACCGCACAACACAAATGACAGGATTTGCAACAGAATGGGACTGAGAAATCCTTCTGCACTCCCCCCCCCCCCGCCCCAAATGCAAGTCAGAGACATCTGCAAGTAAATTCCCAAAGATTAGGTTAAGAGTGATTAAGAGCAAAAGTAGAGAATTTGAAATTTTCAATTACTCTGTAAGACTCATGAGTCAAGATGCTAGAAAATGCAGGCTTTCTAAGTAAGACTAATAATGCTAAGCTAATTAGACCCACAAGCATGACCAACATATGAATTCAAGCCCCAGAGAAGGGCAGTGGCCCTTTAAAAGCTGCCTGGGGATCAGCGGGCAAGCTAATGAGGAGTGTCAGCAATGCAACTTTATGAGGTGGTATGAGGGAGGACAGAGCCTGGGGTTCCTGTAACAGGGCTTCTGGCTTGATTCAATAAATCAATTTGCATTAAATGTGGGTGTCACTCTGGAGTTGGCTTCCAGCCCTTCACATTTGTTCACTCCCTTTCCTATGATCTACCTGAAAGTACTGACAGAGGGCCCAGAAGAGAGCACGCAGTAAGAGAGAAGACAGAAGCTGCATGGGCAGTATCTGTGCAGCCTGACCCAGCAGCGGCCCCCCACACCCACCGTGGCTGCCTCCAGTGGGCTTCTCTTTCCAGAAAACGTTTGCATTATTGGTAAAAGCTGAAGGCCATGGGGCTGGGTCTTTTCACTGCTGAGCTGGGCTCCAGGCTGTAGACCGTGAATAAGGGTCACCCGAAATGAAACCGAAAGGCTTGGAACTGAATTTATTTTTCATCAGATCTTCAGGATCTGAACTACTTCCCAAGAAGTAAGAGGAAAGGCAAAAAGGAAAGCAGCAACATCAGGTAGCAGCCTAGGGGGCAGTGGGGAGAGGCTAGGAGGGGGCTGCTGCACCAAATGGAGAAGGAGGGAGAGGAAGGGGAGGGGGAGGAAAGGGAAGAAGCCATTGGTTTGGGTAGATGAACTGAGCAGCTTCCTTTCATGGTCAACAGCATGCCGCTTTTTTTCTGCCTAGCAAAGGGACAGCTGGAGATGAGTTAGTCATTCCTAAACACCATGACAGAAGCCCCTAGACATTTGGAAGGTGGAGCGAAGCCCATTCCCCCAGCTGCCTCAGTCTGGCTCAGTAAGTCCACAAGGCATCACAAGGTCTAATCCCTTTGGCATTCCCTGCTATCTATCTATCTATCTATCTATCTATCTATCTATCTATCTATCTATCTATCTATCATCTATCAATCTTCTATCTATGTATCTATCTACATATAGTATCTCATATATCGAAGCCTGTCCTTAAATCCATTATATAACTGAAGATGATCTTGAATTTCTAATCCTCCTTCATCTACCTCCCAAGGGCTGGGATTGATTACAGGCATGCACCACCATGTCCAGTTTATATGGTTAAAGAGATTAAATCCAGGATTTCACATATTGTTGGCAAGTACTTTACCAACTGACCTGCTCCTTAGCTCCTTGCTTGGCCAATACATTATGCTGTCTGGATATTCAGCTACAGACAGCTCCCTGTGCCTTTCTCTGCAGCCTGACTAGACTGTCACCCTCTCCTGTCATCCAGACCACAGCTCTGGTCAGTAGAACTCTTCCATGTGATATAAATGCTCCGATCTGCAGCATCTAATTCAGTAGCCACTAGCCAGGTGTGGCTACTGAGCAAATGACATGTGGCTAGTGAGACTTGGTGAATTAATTTTTAACTAATTGAGACTTAAGTGACCACGTGTGGCTACTGGATATTGTTTTTGAGAGCACAGAAAAAAAGATTTTTCTTTGCTTTCATCAAAGCAGGGAGTGCTGAGTGGAGAAAATGACGGCTGATTCAATTTGTTTCCCAGTGGAAAAATCCCAATTTGCTTATAGCTTTAAGGAAACAGAGGAGGGGAAAATTATACTGACACATCATTAACTTAGAATCATTAGATGGGTAAGGGCTGCAAGAGATGAGGATAAAGGTTAAGGATCTCTGGGTTCTGCCTCTTCCAGAAGCTCAAAAAGCCCTCCAGACACAGAGGCTGGCATCAGTGGGGAACTGATGGATCAGCAGACCAAAATGTCAGACTGCCCATCACCCAAAGCAATGAACCACGTGACCCTCATGATGCCTGCACAGCACCCACCCACTGCCCCCTCAACAGGACCCTCATCGGTAGAAAGGCTTTGCTTGAAGGAAGAAGCCTGGCGTGCACGGCTTACACCCAGAACCATCTGGAAGAAATCTCCCATTTGCATGATGGACTTTTCTTTGACCCTTGCCCTCTCTACAAATCCCATCAGCCCGGAACAGCTGCTGGAGAATCTGGCCTGAAGCCAGGGTGAAGTCACAGCCCCCTCCCACACCAATGTCATCCTGGGCTCAGCACCCCATGTGGCTGGATGAAGGGCAAGGGCAAGAAGAACAGGGTCCCTACACGAGAAAGCGAAATCACCAGGAGTCACGGGGCAGGAACCTGGTGCCACAAAGCCAGCTGTGAGAAACTGTTGTTTCAAGCCAGTAACAAAGATGCTTGCCAGCAAATTACAGTCCAAGACAGCTCAGAGGGCTGCTGGGTTGGGCCACAGAGCTCTCCAGCTGACGCAATGCCAGCTACAGGGTGCCCCCGGCAGGAGCAGCTCAACACAAAGCGCTGGAGAGGAGGGGCTCCAGCTTGGGGGTTCTGGCACTAGGACCAATGACACAAGGCCCAGAAGGTGAGAGCTAAGAGGGTGATGCGGAGAGCAAGGGAAGGCCACACCAGGGACCAATTCAGAATGCTTCGCTTAGACAAAGGCTTTGTAAATCAAGCTGCTGAGGAAAATATCAGAGGAGAGGGGGAAGGAGGAGGGAGAACCAGGGAAGCAACCAAATTCATTATGATGGGTCTGGTGACAATAACCTTTTGTCCTCCAAACAATCTGGGCCTGCCAAGCTGCTCCACAGTCTCCGAGAAAGCTCTAGGGTGGGAGAGAGAGGGTCCCCATCAGAAGGCAACAGACTCATCTTTAATTATGACACAAGGCTTCCCGGAGCTGACATCCTCTCCCACACTTCCTCCCTGCTGCAGACACACCAGCAATGCTGGCACGAGGCTCCCCTAATGAGAGGCATCAATTTGCCTATGTACAGGTTCTTTGGAGATATTTTAGAGCCACCCCCACCCCCACCCCAGAGTCTGTGCACCCCCAGTCTGTGCACACAGACTGGGGGTGAAAAGTGGGAAGCATCCCAGTTTTATTTGACTAACAGTCCATGGGGTCACATTGGCAGTGAGAAAAGCCACTGCCTTGCAGTTTCTAAGATGCACTCTTTTATCCTGTCCATAAAGGACTGCCGAGGAGACACCAGGGTGAATGTGGGTCTGCTGTGCACATTTCTTATCAGAGCTCACAGCTGAGTAAAGATACCTGCTCTTACCTTAGAGCAGTGGATCTCAACCTGTGGGTCGTGACCCCTTTTTGGGGAGGGGGGGTCCTATGACCCTTTCACAGGGGTCCCAAGTCAGATATCCCGCATATCAGATATTTCCATCATGATTCATAAAAGAAGCAAAATTACAGTTATGAAGTAGCAACGAAAATAATTTTATGGTGTGTGTGGGGGTGTCTCCACAGCATAAGGAACTGTTTTAAAGGGTCTCAGTGTTAAGAAGGTTGAGAACCACTGCCCAAAGGAAAGTTGGCTGGCATATTACATAAGGAGTCCTGAAACAGGAGACAGATACTTGGGTTCCAGTCTGTATTTTAAGACTTGTGTGTTGGTGGGAGCTGGACAAACTGAAATCTTCATTCTTGATTTGCTCAAGTGAGAGACTGAAACGAGGGGACTCATTCTTCCACCATGAGCAGCAGTGCTCGGTCCACATCCAACCCTTCTCACACCAGTCTGGTAACAGTGAAGAAGATAATGACCTTTGTGCCTCAATTTCTTCCCCGTAAGATGCACTGAGTACATTGGGTGACCTTAACAGCAGACTCTGAGGGAGTAGATAAAGCTTTCATCCCAGGGCTTGGGTCTTAGCTCTTCCAATAACTGTCAGCTGGTTGTTATTATCACGATTAATAGGGGAAGTAAAGAACCTCCACAACAAGGAATTTCCTTCAAGGATTAAACAGCACAGAAGTGTGTGGACCTTTTGTTAGCCATTTCAGAGAAATGAGGTCATGATCCAAGGTTACTTCAGAAGCCAAGAAACACAAGGCAAGGTGAGGGAAGGACTCTTTTGCATCCTGGAGCAGGATACACTCACACTACACAGCAGTCCACCTGCAGCTACCACTACCCACTTGGTAGTCATTTAAGATTTTACTGGGGAAAAAACAAAAAACAAAACAAACAAACAACAACAAAAACCAGGCTGCAAATCCTTCTACTCTTCTCGTAAATTAATGCCACAACCTTTTTCCTCTGTAGACAGCTGGGGAAGGTAGCAGACACCATATATCAGAATTCCTTGGAGCCTGGGGATGTAGCTCAGTTGGTAGAATGCTTATGTGGTGTGCATAAAGCCCTGAGTTCTACCTTCAGGACTGCAAAATCAGGTGTAATGTCACATACTTATGATCCCAGCACTTGGGAGGAAGAGACAGGAAAGATCAGAAGTATAGCCCTGAATAATTTCTAAACTCCTCCTGAGGCTGTGGCTCATTACAGAGGGCTTCCTTAGGATACATGAGGCCCTGGCTTCCATCTTTAGCCAAGTGGCAAGTTCCAGGCCAGCTTAGGCTATGTGGGACCCTTTTCAACACTTTCCCACCAAAAAACCCAAACAAATAACAAAGCCACATGAAACAAAACAACAAAACAACAATGCTTGATTTGAAGCTTTCTGCTAGAAGGCGAAAAGACTTTAAAATGCAACTTATTCTTTTGGCTGTGGAATAAATGGGTTTTAAACTTCTCAAGACCCTCTAAAAAAGATATAAAGGGTGTTCCTTCTACCTAAGTCCCATTTTCAAATCAAAAGAAAGAACAGGTAGGAAACACACAAAGGCATACATAAATCCTGCTCATACCCAAGCTTGAAAGCCAACAGCCACATGGGGAATTACCCTGGAAACAAATCAAACCCTGTCTGACTGAAGCCATTCTCTGCCTTGGCTACTCAATTATCTAATGTCTTCAGTGAAGTTCCATGCAATTAAAAACAGCTCGTCTGCTCTGTGTAAGCATCATGCTCATACACATGGGGAGTGGGAAGGAAGAGAAAGCGATTCTCTGGAACCTGCTTAACAAAGGGTCCACTCACCCACTGCTATGTAAAGAGGGTATAAAGTCGGACATAAGCGTGTTACTGAACTTACATTAAAAAAAAAATTACAAAATGAGAGTACTTTAGCCTTGTTAAGGGGAAAGATATATGAGCCACTCCAAAAAAAAAAAAAAATTAAGTATAGCTTCAAGAGACTGAAGAAGGAACATAAAACCCCCTAACCTCATCACAGAGTCTGAGTGAATAGTTACAACCTTTGAAAGCATCTTGTCCATTGAAGTGATGACTCCTGTCCTCGAAAGTGCTTTCCAAAGCCAGTAAGAAGCATCACGTACCTTTCCACTGTGAATGAACACACACACCTGGTGTCTGTCACAAGGACACTCTTCCTAGGAGGACGGAGGGATTGACTCTTAGGGTTTCCACCTGATTCTCACTTCTGGTTTAGAAAGAATAAACAAACAGCCCCGTCTCCATTTCAACATGTCTCAAAGTCCATCTCAGCTCCATCCTTCTCCTTGATCATCCACACACTAACCTGCCCTCATCTCCAGACAATTACAGCCCCTTCATCCTGTGATACCTGCTGCTTTGTGACAAGCAGGTCCCGGCACTGGTTGGACACTGATGGAGAAGACGGTTAAACCAGTCACGGAAGCTGCTCTGACTTACTCCTTGGACTTATACCTAAGTCCTTTTGTTTCCAGTTCATCTCCATTCTTACTATTTTTTGTTTCTACCCTTACATTTAGGTTGGGAGACTTCATATTACATATGTGTCTATATATGTATCTACGTCAGTTTACCTCTGGGTACCCGAGTCCACTTTCTGAAGTCAGTCTACCCTACATTTTCCTACACATAACTTACTGAAAAGATCACTTCCATTTAATTGTCCCCAGGAATACACAAGAGCAGCTTAAATTGTCCCAAGGTAAATCTAAATTTGGCTTCCTGCATCTCCTTCAATACAACCTCAGTCTGTTTCCATCACCTCTCCCCATGTTTAGATAGTTCCTACCTTATCATTTTAGATGGATTCTTCTTTCCTCTGCTTACAATTGCAGGCATTCCTCACCCTTCTTGCTGTATTTCCAAATTCTACAACACTTACGTCTAAACTCCCCCGTGTGTTACCAAACCATATTCACCCTTACCTTAGACTAGATTTTTAGCAAGAAATGCTCATTTTCCTGACTGGACACAAGTGGATTAGAAGAGGTTAGAATAACAACTCCAAGACTTAAAAACTCACAGCTATAAATGAGCCCCTCCTGACAATCTACTCTTGTTTTAGAGCTGGGGCAAATCTTTTGGGCTCTTTGGGCGACACAGAGTCTCCTGTTACTCTAGAACACACAAGTGCCCTGAGGCACTGTGAAGGCAGCCATGGCGGTGAAACAAGCAGGTGTGTGGGATTATAAACAGGAATTTACAGAAACAAGTGGCAAATATACACTGGCTCCCCAATATGGTTTACTGATTTCATCTGAGAGGACAGTAGATAGGGTTGGGACCTGCCTCTCCACCAAGCAAAAGACAAGAATGAAAAGCAAAAGGACAGCCAGAAGTCCCTCAGACCAGTCTCTGTCTTCCCTGGGACTTGCTCCTTCATGACACTGTGTGTCCCAGGCCCCTAGGCTCAACGTTATCACCATGGTAGCCTGGGATGGGATCATCTGTTAGAACCATTTTGGTCAATGGAAGAAGAGGTAATACATTTGCTGCCTTCGCTGGTGACACGGTGAAGAAAGAACAGATTGTCTCAATCTTCTACTATCCTTCAGGTTGGCAAGAGGCCCTCTCATTAGGGTCTCAGGGCAGAAGAACCCATCAACAGGCGCACTCACCTCAATGTTGGAGGCGCTAACCTCATGGCATGTACCTCCATCTTCCTGCCTATTATTCAGACAGAGTGAATGAGGTCTTAGTCAATCGTAGACACTGGTCAGCTCTAGACTACGGTCTTGGTGCTTGCATAGGTGTGTTTTCAGAATAAGGTACCCCATGCCAAGAGTTCTTATGCCACTCTGAATGTGAAAAAACATATCTGAGCTGTTTGTGGGTTTTTGCAAGTGTGGACTCAATTATTCTCAGATGGAAAAAGAATATTGTTAAAGTCTATTTTTTTGTTTGTTTTTTGGTTTTTCGAGACAGGGTTTCTCTATGTATCCCTGGCTGTCCTGGACTCACTCTGTAGACCAGGCTGGCCTTGAACTCACAGAGATCCGCCTGCCTCTGCTTCCCAAGTGCTGGGATTAAAGACATGTGCCACTATGCCCGGTAATTATAGACAGCTGTGAACTGTCATGTGGGTGCTGGGATTTGAACCCAGGTCCTTTAGAATAACAGCCAGTGCTGTTAACCGCTGAGCCATCTCTCCAGCCCCAAGTATATGTGTTTTAAAGTATATATTTTAAAGTTTGTGTATTTTAAAGTGTATGTAGTGAAAATGCCCATGGTTTTTTGTCATCATTTCTTAAATGCTGTAACAACTGTATACATAGCATTTACATTGGGTTGAATATTTTAAGTAGTCTACAAAGACTTGAAATCTAAAGGGAAGACATGCATAGACTAAATGCAAACACTGTGTCGTTTAATATAAGAGACTTGAGCATCCTCAGATTCTGGAGACCTGTAGAGGAATCTGGAGCTAATTAATCTCTTGTGGACACTGAGGGACACCTGTAAAGAAAATAGCTCATCTCCTTCAGTCTTTGCAATGAGTTTTCAAAGATGATACCCTTTCCATACTTTATCCATGAAAAAATAGGCTGTGGGGGTAGTTTATCCAGCTTTGTTCATTTAGAAAAAGTAAGAGTTGGGATTCAGCCCCAAGCCAGCATGGCTCACGAAGTCACATGCCCTTGCATCCTCTATGTCTTTGATCACACTGGTCTAAAGACATAAAGCAATCTACGTATGTTAAAAGCCTCCCAGTGACGGTGTCATGTGAGGCTCACGGTATCTGGTGTCCCCGAGGAGGGCCTCAGAAAATCGAAGGGCCAAGTAACATGGGCGGTCTGAGCACTCGTCCTTACGAGGCTGTTGGCTTTTGTCCTTCACCATGAGCTGCAGTCCTGATGGTGGCTTTATATGGTGGGGCAGTGCTTAGGCGGGGTGAGGTGCATTCTTACCATCCTGTCATATTAAAGTCCCTGTACAGCATCTTCTTCCCGAGTTCTTTCCTCTGCACTCTTCTTGGAAACTCCAAGTGTGTGAACTCATTTCCCAGCAAATGAGGCTGCATGAATGCCTAATAGCAAAAAGGAAAAAGAAAGAAAGTAACAGTCATGCAGTCTTTGGAAGACAAAATAAAGCTCGCAAGCATTTTGCAAATTGAGACAAGCCTTAGTTCAAAAACAAGAAAACTGTCTCCTATCTTGTGGGAAGTAAATACATTTCAGAATTTAAACACTAACAGATAATTAGTAAATAAAAAACCTGTTTGTAACTTACAAGGGCTGTCCCTGTTGCATTTGATATATTAATTGTAATGAATGGTGTGTATTTGATAAGTTAATTGTAATCAAAGGCAGGCATAGCTAATGGCTTAGGGATGAGAATGGGCTTCTTCAAAGTTCAATTTGTAGTTTAAATTCAAGACGGTTTCTCTTTCTGGAATGCATACTGCCTAGACTGAAGGTTAGGAAGGTTACCCTGAGTCTTCCTTGCCCTTCTCCATTCTCTTCTCACTTAACAGTACTTCCCATGGATTTGTCTTTGAAAGCCACATGAGAGGCCCCAGAACACACAAAAGCCAGATCCCCACAGCAGAACTAGATACGTGAACAGGAGCCATTTGCTGGACCCACCTCTCCTCCAGTTTGCTCTGTTGTCTTTTTGCTACACTATTCTCCCCAACAGATGACTTCTTCCATTCCCTGAAAATCTCTGTTCACATTACAAAACCCTCAAGCTAAAAGCCACATCCATACTAAAACAGTTGTCAAATAAATATGGACTAGACATTGGGAATATATGTTATAATTTTCATAATTATGGTCTAATTATTAAAAAAACAGAATTATGAGCTGGGCGGTTGAAGGGGCTGATAGGTTAATATAAGTTAGATTTAGTGAATACC
>CAJQZJ010032342.1:5951223-5991318 GCA_907164525.1 Lophiomys imhausi
CACACACACACACACACACACACACAGGTAGCTCACTGACACACACACACACACACACACACACACAGGTGGCTCACTGACACACACACACACACACACAGGTAGCTCACTGACACACACACACACACACAGGTAGCTCACTGACACACACACACACAGGTAGCTCAGTGACACACACACACACACACACACCCCTCTCTGGGTCAGATGGCAACTCCTCTGATCGCTTACTACCTGACCTTCCAACTCACCAGGTCACAGGAGCTTGTGATCTGGGGGACCCTCCATGTGACAGCTAGTCATGATCTCAACAGGCTGCGTGCTCTCTTCAGAGACAGCAGCAAAGCACTGCGCTTCATCAGGACTTTGCTAAACCGTGCACGGTGCTCTGTCACCACTTCATACTTTTATTTCACTCTGTTTTATAAGAGTTCCTTTAAGACAAGTTTTCCTTATCTATCACTTCGTACGTTTTATTATGTGGGAGTGGTGTATGTGTGGTGCACACACATGAGTAGGCAAGAGAACATGCCTCTGCTTGCTCATGTAGAGACCAGGCAGGATGAACAATGTCACCCTCTGTCACTCTCCCTTACTGTCCTGAGTCAGGGTCACCCACTGAACAGAACTTCAGTGACACTGGCTGGATAGTGGACCTGTTTCCACCCACCAGTGTTGGGGCTACGAGCATGTGTCGCCATGCCTGGCTTTTTACACAGGTACTGAGGACCTGAACTCAGGTATGGTTGCAGAGCAAGAGTTCTTTCTCACTGAGCCATCTTCCCAGTCTGGTCTACACACAGTATGGGAGATATATGTATGTATATACATATATATACACATACATATATATCCATGCTATGTGCATGTATATATATATCTCTATGATATATACATACACATATATCCATGCTATATATATATATATATATATATATATGCTCTCTCTCTCTACACATACACGCGCATGCACACACACACATACATGTAAAGTTCAGATACTCCACACTATTATATGGTTATAATCTCGGAACACCCACTGTGAAGTTGAAGGACATCTGACAGTCCTAAGCTACTGAACACTAGAGCAGAGAAACAGGAAACACTGTGGCACCTCCACAAGAACCCCAGTGACTTCATGGCTGCCAGAGGGTTGGGATTAGCTGCTGCTACTGCTGCCCGGCATCATGAGAGAGCAATATTGCATATCTCTAGCCTAGAAAAAGACAGAACTTCGAAATTCATCTGGGTATGGTTTGAGCCTAGGACATGAGGCTGAGGCAGGGGGATCACACTTTCTGGGCCAGCCTGCATTACCTAGTGGTACTCTATCTCAAATCAGAATTTAAGTTTTGAAGTATGATTTCTATGGACTGCCACATTCACACTACCCTCAGGTTGAAAAGTCTTAGCCCTAACCATCAATCTGTGTATTGCTTAAAACTTCCCAAAACCTTTTCTCATTAAGCATTCAGCGTCTCTCACTGTGTTTCAATTCAGATTCAGGAAGGTCACAGCTCTCACCTGTCCTGTGTCTCCTGAGAGTGCCATTGACACAGCATTCCTCAAATAACCACAGCATCCAACTGTCCACAGCCAGCTGACTGACTTCCACTCCAGGAATGTGGCTAAACAAGTCTGCTTCCTGTCCAGTCCATTCCTTCCACAGAGCCAGTGTGAGCCAAAAAAGCTTAACCAGTGGTTCCCTCACCTGGAGAAATTTACCCCAACAACCTCCTCAACCACCCTGCAAGGTCAGACGAACAATCCTAGAATATGGCACACTGAGAAGATGGCACGAACACATGCCCTCTCTTCCTCCCCCTTGGCCCTCCTCCCCTACAGCAGGTCACAAGGCTTCCATTGCAGAGGCACATCTACCATGAGGGCACATCTTTGCTTCTGAGGAGACGTGCTACAGCAGAAGGGAAATACACAAATCTTTCCAGCTAGGGAGACGGATTAGCCTCATGCACTGGGCTCAGAACCTGGGTTCAGTCCCTGGATCCTACAATGTGGCAAGAGAGCCCTGACTCCTGACCTCTGCACATACCTGCACTCCCACACTCAAAATAAAACACATATATAATCTTTAACCTTTTTTTTTTTTTAAGTCAAAAGTCTTGTTAGATTTTCTTGGTTTACTCACATTAGATGATAACCAACCATCACCTTACATGAATGCCTGCTGTTTAAAAGAAACATTTTTCTTTATTTATTTTATATGTATGTGAAGGTGCCTGTATGTATGTACATGCCTCACACGTGTGCATGGGGTTCAAAGAGGCCAGAAGAGGGCGTTGGTGAGAACTGAAGTTACAGGCACTGGTGAGGTGCTCAGCGTCGGTGCTGGGAACAGAACCTGGACCTTCCTCAAATGCAGCAGATGCTCTTGATTACCGAGCCATCTCTCCAGCCCCAAATGTCCACTTTTTAATCAGATATGAGCATAAAAGTTCACATTCACATGTTTCTTTGAATCTTTATTTTCTCACATAAATGCGATGCATCTTTATGTGATACACTTCATATGTCTTATCTCTTGTCAGTCTTGTCTTTCCTTATAGGGGCCTCACATGAGCCTCCTAAAGAGGTAGCAGAAGAAATTGTCTTGTTTTTATGTTTGTCTGTTCATGTAGGCTTGTATGTGCTCACATCTGTAAAATATTCCAACTTCACATATATTAAAATGTGCGTGGGAAACAATCTTGGCTATAAGGAGGAGATATGATATTTAATCCCACATTGATATTCTTGCAACACCTTTGGATTTTGCAGTCTCTGTGGTGATTATTTTGTCTCTTTTGATAATTGCCACAGAACTGCTGGCATGATGCCTTTTCTGTCATGGAGTCAGAAGCAGTCCATCTCTACTTTTGATACTTCTGCAGTATTCACTGCCATTTAAAGTCATGGCTTACCTCACATAGGTCAACTCAATGTCGATACCAAGCTTTGCACACTCAGTTAAGTTGCACTGAGCAGATCCTCTGGAGTTAATGAGGCTAAAGAATGCAGCTCAAAGAACAGGCAAACATGGCTGCTTATGGAAAAATGAGATGCTAAACCCACACACAATGTGTTAAAAAAAGTCACTTGTTGGGTTTCAGAGGAGGGCTTCTGTTCATTAGTGTATCTTTTTTTTTTTTTTTTTAACAGTTGCCATGAAACTTTACACCTCCATTTTGGTTTGCTTCTTGATGCTGCCATCAAACTCTGACCAGAGCCAGCGTGGAGTGGAAAGGGTTGACTTGGCTTGTGTTTCCATGTTATAGTCCATCTTTCAGGGCAGGAATTCAAGTAGGAACCATGGAGGAACACTGAGCTTGCTCCTCATGGCTTGCTCAGTGTGCTTGCTTGTATAGTTCAGGGCCACCTGCCCAGGGTGGCACTACCCACTGTGGGCTTGGCCCTCCCACACAAATTCATTAATCAAGAAAAACTTCCATAGACGTGGCCACAGACAATTTTGGTGGATGAAATCCCTCAGTAGAGTTCCCTCTTCCCAGGTGACCCTAGCTTGTGTCAAGCTGACAAAAACTAAGCAACACAGCTCTTACTAGGCATTATGCATAAGTATATATGTCCAAAGTCATCAACATATTGTAAAAATGTTATCAAGATTTTCTTTTTAACTTATATATTGGTGAATATTTCTACTATTGGAGACAGATGACTTTCTTAGAACTTCAGGTACGATGAGTCCTTCTGCCACTGAGCCATATCCTTTGCCTAGATTGATTTCATTAAAAACAAAAAAAGCCTCTAGAAATTATGACTTTTTAGAAGAACCCAAGGTTTAGATAATGTTTTAACGTGTTGGGAAGAGCTCTCCTGAACCATGTAATGAGTTTAGGGAAAGCTGGAGTCATTGGGAGGGGCCTGGCTCCCATGAGGGGTTGTCAAAGCCTGTAAATTCTTGAGAGGTCAGCAGGGGTCATTTAGTTCGCAAAAGCATAGTGGCAAAACAAGCTGGGAATTTGGAAACTTCCTCCAGTTTGTGAAGCACCCAAGTGTCATGACTGTTTGAAATGGCTTCATTTGTATTGGCTTGGATTGATGGAAGGATGGTTTACACCAGCATTTTGGAGCCTAGTGCTCCACAAGCAATTAAAAAAAAAATCTCAGTTTCACTTGAAGCAATAAGCTCCAGCATTTAAAATCTGTAAAATGTGGGAAAGTTTGTTAGATTGCTTCAAGCAATAAAACTTAATGACTTCCTGGCTCTTAAGTTGTAAGAATCATGAATAATTTTGGCATAGTTTACTCCACTTCCCATACCTGGGCAGTTCATAAATATGTATACATTACTATAGTTTTTTCTTAAGGCACATTTCATAGGGATGTTAGCTTGTTAAAAATGTGGACCAAGCCTGGGTGTGGTGACCCATGCCTTTAGTCCCTGAACTTGGGAGGCAAAGGCAGGTATATCTCTGAGTTGGAAGCCACCCTGGTATCTAGGACAGCCAAGGGTACACAGAGCAACCCTGCCTTGATAAAATAACAACAAAAAATAAAAATGTGGACCAAACCCAAAATGGGATCAAGCATATGGGACCCACATCCACCCACAAAAAAAAAAAATCTCTAGAGACTTTCCTGAACTCTTCTATATTCATCTGATATGCTGAATATATTTTATATCTTTCTCATTGATGTTATTTAGAGATATGCATTGTAGGAACATCCATGCAGAATCCACACAGATTTGAATCACTCCAGCACATGGTTCTGAGAGATGCCTTTATGTGCTGAGCAGAGCTCTGGGAACTTTGGCAGGACAGAAGAAATGGAAGCCGGAACAGACAACCCAGATCCCAGGGAGGGGAACCAGGATTGGTTACAGGAGCAGACCAAAGAGACCGAGATTATACCCAAAATCTAAGTACTGAACATTAGGTTTCCAGTGGACGGTGAGTGAGTCTTGAAGTTAATCAAAACTGCCTGCTAGAAAGACAAAGAACATTTCCTCCCCTTTTCTGTTTTGGAATGAAATTTTCTTTTGCTGCTTTGTGGTCAGTTGGCTAGTGAGTAGTGTCAGGCAAAAAGGACACTGTGTCCATTTTGAGTGGGGAGATATCCAGCAAAAGGAATTTGCACAAGCACATGAGTCCCATCACAAGTCAGGTGTTCAACGTCTAAGCACAGAGGCCCGCTGGCTGCTTAGAGCTCACAGTGGGATGGGAGGGGGATGGAGGACCGCATTTGCCAGCAGAATAGTCATTATACCCAAAGACTAAGGGGAGACCGTGGGATTTCCACAGTGGAGAAAAGAGATGCCAAAGAGAGAGATTCTGAAGAGCTGAGCAGGCAAGAGCTCCAAAGCCAGGGAAGGCCACATACGCAAGAAAGTAGAGCACAGCTCCATGTTTGGAGGTGTCCCTAAGAGAGCAAGGGGGTGGCAGGGGTGTGGCTTCCTGATGGGTACTGAAAAGCTCCTCCTAAAAAGCATAACATATAGTTGAATAAAAGACAGTTACCCAAAGCATTTCAATGAAGTATAATATATATAATATAATAAATATAAATATATATATATTTATAGGGTGATAATTTTTCACCAACTGAACACACCTGTGTAGATAGCACTTAAAAGGACCATTCCCAGTAATTCATACTCCATACAATCTTGTGGCTCCCAGAGGGAGGCACCATTCCAACTTCTAGACTGGCTCTGCCTGTTTTTGAACTTAGGTTTGCGTGTTGTGTATGCACGTGTGTATGTGGGTGTGTCATCACGTATGAACATGTGTGTGCATGTGCCTATGTGTACATGCATGAAGGGTGGAGGACAATGACCAGTGCTCTATTCTATTACTGTTCTTCCCTTTATTCCTTCGAGACAGGGCCTCTCCCTGAACTGTGGGAGCCTGCGTAAGAAAGTTGTGAACTTACTGGGAACTATGTCTGGGTCAGAGTGCAGAAGGTCCCTTCTGGAAAGGACTTCATAAACTACGATAAGTGAATGCACTTGAAAGCAAGGACATGAAGAGAATGCCCTGACATGTCCACATTATCTCTGTGGGAAAGGCAAAGGCCTGGGAGGAACATACTTGATTCTTTTCACATGACCAAAGATGATATTCATAAGACATAATTACACCAGGTGTATTCCCTTGCTGTACTTGTATTTGTCTAAGTTGACTGTAAACACCACCTCATGTTTTGCTTGCTTTAATAATAAAAATGAGAAATGCTTTGTTTGCACTGATCTTGAGCTCAGACGCTTAGAGTCCCTCCTTGGATCCAGGGAGACTTAGCCTCGCTGGCAGGAGTGGGTTGACATTAAGCCTAGAGCTAGACTGGCAGTCACCAAATGCCAGCAATCCCCTTGTTTTTTTTTTGTCGCCCGCAGTTCTGGGGTTACAGGTGCACATGTGATCACAACTGGTTTTTTATGTGGGCTTTAGGGATTTGAATTCAGATCTTCAAGCTTGCTCAAGCAAGTGCTCTTACCCACTAAGCTATCTTCTGGACCCCATTTCTTGTAGTCTCTTTAGTCGCAAATTAAGTCTGAGGACAAAGGTTTGTGGTAGAACCCTTGCCTAGTATGCTTGAGGCCCTAGGTTTAACCCCCAGCACTGGGTGGGGGGGAAGAGTAAAGAAAAACTTTTGAGATTCATTATGTATACAGCCACATTTTTTGTTTTCATTCTTAAAGCCATATAGTATTCCGGGCTTGGATGAAGCTACAATTTTACCTCCTCACCCCTTTTTCTGTGGGCAGCTGGGCAGGTACCAGTTTGAACTATGGCAAACAATCATTTATGCATTCTAGTGTTTCCACGAGCATTTGCACACAACTCTCTGAGGTAGACACCTAAGAATGCAGCTGCTGTGCCACGGCATGCTCTGTTTCAGGGGTGGCTGCCAAACCCTTCTTTAAAAATGGCCTCCAGTTTCCATTCCCATCAACAGGATACAGGGAGCCAACACGGATCAAGCAAGATGGCAGATTCCCATAGGCGTTGTTCTGATAACTTTACCTACAGTTTTGAGATTAATGAAAAAAATATTATCTAGCTCTCTCTCTCTCTCTCTCTCTCTCTCTCTCTCTCTCAGAATCTGAAAGGCAGAATTTCATTGGCTATCAGCAATCTTTTGTTTCCTTTAAGGAAACAAAACAGTAACAATAACAAAACCAGTTGAGTGATTTCTCTTTTTTCTTTCCTTCAAAGGGGAAAAATTCTCATCAGATTAGAAGCAGTACAATTCAAGACAATTTATCATGATAGAAAAATCTAAGGTCAAAAGTGAGATGAAATGAATGTCAGTCAGGCCGCTGGGAACCACTCAGTCACACTTTAGTTGGATGAGATGGGCCTTCTAAAGCCAAGGCTGTCCACCTCATTTAAGTATAAGAACAGAATGCTCTGTGAAGAAAACTCTTGAGCATGGAAAATCTCAGTAAGCTCAGAGCCCTGACACTCTTCACTGAAGCCTTCCCTTGCCCAGCACCAGAGAGATGGCAGGCACATGGGACGAGGCTGGAGCAGGGCTGGGTGGTTACCACAGTCACCTCAGATAACACTACACTACACTGCAGGTATCAGGTATGTACTTGTAGCCCACTTTTATCTTGTCTGTGCATTGTCCTTCATGAAGAACAGCTGCAGACGTGGGTCACCCTGCAAGGACAGGTGCACATTTGAAGGTTTGATGACAGCAATGCATCTTGCTGGTGATCAAACGGGAGTATAAAGATGTCTAGGCAGAATGGAGAGCGAGCCTTCTCTCTCATACCTCAGGGATACTGAGGTCCCTTGAAGGTGATTCATTTCTAGCTGCCACTTGAAGCAAAGGCCAATGATTTCCTAGAGGCCACAGCCACAAAACACTTATGTCTGCTGAGAAATACTCAGGAGCCAGACCCCCTTCTTATCTAGCTGTGTTTTGACTCTCTAAGAACACAGCCTCATCGACTCCCTAAGTATTTATTTCAGTCACATTAAAAACTAACTCACAGGCAGACAAAAGTCCCCTCCAAACCAGCTATAGGAGAGTCAAGCTTATCCATGCCTGTAGGCTCATCTGGTCTCCCTGGCTGCTGGGATAAGAACGCCGGGTCCCCAATCCTTCATCATACAGATTCCACTTTTCTGTTTGAGCACGCCAAACCCATAAGCCTACTCTATTAGTCACCTTGCCTGTGAACCTATGAAACAAAGTTCATGTTACCCAAGAGCCCTGTGAAGGGCCCCTGAGGTCAGGATGCAAGATCAAACAATTCACATGCCTGCCACATTCATCATCAGATAATCCGCTTCCGGCTCTGTAATCCCTAAGCATCCGACTGTACATACCAAGAACATTCTTCTCTACTGCAGATCTCAAAGGCTGGTGCACAAAGGGCTCTGGCCACCCTCCCCACTCCCCAAAGCTCATTATCCAGTTCTCCAAGCTGAGAGCCCTGGGACTGCAGACAGCTACTCAAAGCAAGCAGCTAAGGGCCTTGACATCCTGCTAATTCCATCAGAAATATTTCTTCTTCACAAAATATGAACACAAAATTTGATTTGTCCTAAGAATAAGGAAGATGTTTGATTTTATATTGTTGGGTGAGATCATGTGAGGGAAAAGTATACTCCAGCTACCACTGTACCAACCGTTTGTATAATTAGACCAGGGGAATGGATGCCCAAAAGCCCAAGAGAAGCACATGCAATTAAAACCATAAGATGGTTCCCTGCACAGATGGTCCCTGGCTGACAACAGTAGGGCTTAATAATTTTTTTGACACCTTGATAACATAAAGCATATAACAGTTCCAGTTTCTACTTTCAGTAGCACATGTAATAAAATTGAGATAGTCACACTTTATTATATATACTACAAAACAGATTGTCGGTGGCTTTTTGTGTTTACTTTTTGAGACAGGGTCAGACTATGTAGTCCAGACTGGCCTTCATCTGGCAGTGATTCTCCTGCTTCTGCATCAGGAGTATTGGGATCACAGATGTGTGCCACCACACTCAGCTTGTTGGGGTGCGCAGGCCAACGTACATGTGCTGGCATGTTGAAGCTGGGAAAGGCTTAGCTGTATTGTTGGCAAAATTTGATATATCAGCTGCATTTTAACTTAGGTTCAACTGTGATGGGTTTATAAGTGGGCACAGCCACACTGTAAGCTAAAGAATGTCTATGTTTTATATTGTCACGAGGTTGCTTTTCATTTCTACTTCAGAACAAGTTATGAGAGACGATGAAGGTTGCACAGCTCATGATTGTATTGGGCTTAGAGAAGTCTACTTCACACTTGGTCATTTTGCTCCCATATTTGATATTATTTTCAAAACTTTATATTTTCAACCTAATTCTAATAAATATTTCATCAAAAAGATTTTAACCTCAAATGCTTTCCTATGAACAGTCACACTGTGTGATTATTAAGACCAGAGCAGGTCACACATTCAGAACACACATTCCTAAGCTAGAAGGGATAAGAGACTAGGCAACCAGAGGAGCTTAGATTCTGACTGTACTCATGCCTCATGTCTGTGGGAGGGGTAAGTTTTAGTTATAAACTAAATCAATCTATCTGCTTTGAGAGTAGGGATTAAGAATATGGTGTTCTAATCTTTTAGAAATGGAGCATTAGGCCTAGTTTTGTGGACTAATAGCACCCACACCGACTGGTCAAGACAGACTCTAAAATATCCCTTCATCTTAGCAACATCAGAAGTGGGTGCTAAGTAAAGCAAGAGAAAATGGCTTTCAGGATAGTAGGATTTTGCTTTAGAATGAATTTTTATGCGCCTTCAGATTTCATATGTTGGAGCCAAATCCCCATGTGACAGTATAAGGGAGGGAAGGCCATGTGTGAGGGTGAGATTATAGCTTAAGCATGGGACAGAGAGACTTCCAAGAATATCTTTGTCATACAAGGTAGAAAAAAAATTGTCTATGAAGCAGGATAAGTGCTGTCACTAAACACTGAAGCTGCCAGGGACTTTATCCCAGACTTCATGACCTCCAGCTTGTGAGAAATACATTTCTGTTGTTTATAAGTCAGCTACTTGATGGCATTTTGTTTTACCAGCCCAGATAGATCAAGACACATTTGAAAGGAGCAGGACTTGGATTTATCAAACAAGAATAAATGGGGACTGGAAAACACAGAGGAACTCTGTGCATATCATTTTGTTTAATCCCTACAAGGTCTTCTGAGATTTTCTATCCCCATAATCTATGATTAGCAATCAATGACATGCCTTGTGGAAATCATACAGGGTCACATGCATCCTATCCCTACTGTCCCCAAATAACTTCAGACATTCCTATCTTCCCTTAAAACTGACCCCCCATGTTCATTTTTTAATAAAGAAAATATATTATATACAATATAAATGCATAAGAAATTAACTTTTTATTATTTGTTGCCTCCAGTAGGAAGTAGATTTCAATGGAGGATGTGGAGGGACAATGATGCTCAGAGTGGAGGCAAAGGAGACAAATGCCTGACACCCTGGTGTCTCATGCATAGAGGGCAGGGGAACTCACAGTGTCCTTTCATGCTCACTGACTCCAGGACTCTGCATAGGGCTGTATAAGCACTGGGGGTGATTCCCTGGGAGGATTAGAGGACACTCCCCAGAAGTGTCTCTTGTGTTGGCATCCAAAAGCAATTCTGGCAGAGACAGAAAGAGCTGTCTAAACCGAGTACGTTTCCTTAGGGATGTAGGTCAGAGAGAAGGCAGTGTGAGCTGACAAGGGACTCTGGCTGAAAGCACATGTTTGAGGTTGAGGTGTGACAGAGTACAGGGTAGTGGTAGTAGCAACAGGAAGACATTCTTGCAAGGGCGGGCAGGGATCTGAGTCTGGCAGCAAGTCTCCCTGCATTCTTTACATGGTAGGCAGCTTAAAGCTTTAGGTAGGAAATGACAAGGTCTATACTAAGATCATTTCATGACCTTGGGTGACAGAGAATGCCCATACGGGTGGCCGAGAGGCCAGTTGTTATAAACTCTACTGGGAATGATCGTTGTACCTCAGAGGCCCTTGGTGACCCTCCTGTCTAGTGCTACCTTTCACAGGTGACAAATCAAGGTCTGGAAAGATTAGAAGACCTGCACAAAGCTATCCAGTCAGGGAATATTAACAAGCATCCTGAAAGTCAGGTTCCACCACTGGGTAGCTTCAAGAACACTCTACCACAAACACCAGAAAGCAGCATTAGAAATCAGGATTACACCTTCAGCCTACATCTCAGAGAGAGGCTGTGGTTGCTAATCTGTTAACTTGATGGGATTTAGAATCAGTCAGAGACAAACCAATGGCATGTCTGTTGAGGGACTTCATAGGTTAGGTTGACGGGGCGGGAAGACCTCATAGTGACGGACAAAATAAAATGCAGAAAGCGACAGAAGTGCTCACATTTACCTCTCTCTGCTTCCTGACTCTGGATGCCACATGACCAGCTGCCTCCAGCTCCTGCCCTTGTGACCTCCTAGCTATGATGGACCATGCAATGGAAATGCAAGACAAGATAAACTCTTGCCTCATCAAGCTGCTTTTCTTGGAGTGTTTTGGTATATATAACAAGATAAGCAGTTAAAAAAAGGAAGTGAAGGTATTTCCGGGAGGTGCTGCAAGTTTGAGGTTGGCCTGGGCTGTCTCAACACGCTCTTTAAACAACCAAACAAAATACAAATTGGGTCAAGGACAGAGAGAGAACTTATTTTATGCTAGTTTGGGATTCTTGCTATCACATGCTCATTGCCAAACTCACTTTGTAGACCAGGCTGGCCTCGAACTCACAGAGATCTGCCTGCCTCTGCCTCCTGAGTGCTAGGATTAAAGGTGTGCGCCATCATTGTTTGTTATGTTGTAGAGTTCTATCCTAAAGTACTCACTGGGGAATTGAGTGAAAGTAGAGTTACTTTCTAAATCAACTAAAGGAATCAAATCTTACCAGTGTAGAGAGATGGCACAGCAGCAAAGGCACCTGCTGCCAAGCTAGATGACCTGAGTCTCTGGAACTCACACTGGAGGATAAAGCTGTCTCTCACAAGTTGTCCCCCCCACTCTCTGTGACACACACACACACACACACACACACACACACACACACACACACACACTGTAAATGCAAAAAAAAAAAAAACTGAATGCTCAATAAAATACCCCAACTATCTACATTGCTGAGACACACAGGAGAGAACTTTGTGAGCAGGGTGAACCAGTCTGATCATAGAGCTGAAGGTCACTAGAGTTTGACTATCTTGAAGGAAATCCTGCCAGGAAAGTACTGTCTCTACAGACCACCACTTACCGGGCTACTGCTTAAAGAATTTAGCCTCCAAAGCAGCTTGGGGCGTGGGATGGCTCCCAAGTTACTTTAATCTGAGACCTTATGCCTAACACCTTGTTTCTGGAATTTGAGGACATGGAAAATAGTTTTATTTTGCTTTTCATAAATGTCTATTTTTTAAGCGGAGCACAGGTCTCCTAATCCCTATTATTTCACACACAAGAGGATCATCTACAGGGAGAATGTATTTTCAGTGTAGAAACAGGATTTTTTGATACCTGCACGGTGGTCCCCAAGGGTCCTAAGCCTTCCTATTTGATGTGAAGTTGTGGCATGCCATGGGGATCTCAGGTGCCATGGGAAGAGGCTCCTCCTGATAATGTAACTGACAGCAAGACCTGCATGAGCCCAACCGAGTTGCAGGACAAGGAAGGAGAGCACCCATACTTTTCAGAATGACCCTTGTAGTATGAACACTGGCGCAAACGGAAGAAGCAGATCATACTGTGTACGGCTGGTTGCAGATGGGAGAAAGTGAGTTGCAATAATAAATTTGTGGGGGTGACGTGTGCCATCACACACAGAGCCAGGATGTGTGATTCGGAAGGTGTGTGTGTGGCGGGGGAGTTAATACCATGTATCCTTTGGCTATGGTGGGGGCCGCCTCGCCTGCCATGTTCCAGAAACATGCTACTCTCAGACAGCTCTGACACCACCCCCAATACCACTACCCTCTGCCAGACCCACACGACTCTTACCAGGTACTGAAGTCGCTGGCGTTCAGTCTCAGGGGTGAATTCGGAAGACATAGGGATGATTTCTCCATTTCTGATGATTATGGCTCTGAAATGGGAACAATGCATCATCATCAGCTAAACTCATAAAGACTCTGTGACAACCACTGACAGGCTACTCCAGATGTCCCCTCCTACTGCCCACCTGCCCACCAGGCTCACTTCTTCCATCTCTGGATCCCGCGCCATGTTGCGGACATCTCTGTTCTAAGGTGCTGAGTTCTACAGTTTGCATAGAATGATGTTTCCTTCATTTGCTGCTACCTGGACTGACTGCCTTAATGCCCTGGCAACAAGGATCCAACTCCACATCTAGTAACTGTCCAAGGATTATGTGGATGAATGAACAAACGAATGTGGCAACACTTCCCACTCTGACCCAAGGTTGTCCATCTGAACCTTCTGTAACCGTGGAGATGCTCTCTGCGCAGTCCCACATGGCTGGTCCCCCAGGCACATGTGCATACCGAGCATTTGATTTGTGGGTAACCTGCAGCCTGGGAACTCCATTTATATTGGCATTTAACCTAAAATAGTCTAAGGTGGCTTGTATCTAAAGTACTGGGCAGTGCAAATCTAGACTCGGGACTAGATCAGCGAGCAGGAGCGCTGCCTCACTTGTGAGCATGGAACAGAAGGCAGTTTCTCAGGTTGTACTCCAGGCTTCTTTCCAGAACTAATTAGCATCCCAAGCAGCCCATAAGCACGTTGGAAGCTGGACATTTTTGGGTTTAGACTACAGTTTCTAGGTTTATAACCTGGGGTCTATAAATGCCACTCTTACCATCTTAAGACTCATAAAATTCACACTCCAAAAAAAAATCTTCCCAAGAGCTACTGCCCACTCAGGTACTAGGGAGAGAAGAGTTCCCTGAAGCAGATGTCTACAGCGAGGCTGTCGGACTGACAGCTGCTCAACACCTTTCCTGGATCTGTTTCTAGTCGTGGTTCTTGTCCTCTGTGCTCAGACCTTTCATTGTTGTAGGAATTGAACTTACGGCCTGAGATATATCAGGCAACCACTCTATCACCGAGACATAATTCCAACTCCCTTAAGTGGTTCCCAACAGCCCCTTTCTAGTGGCTGGTGGTGGCACAGGTGGTCATTTTAATGACAAATGGAAGTGGCTTGGGGAGTCGCATTTTTATACTGACCTAACAGCTCCTTGGCGCAGAGGCCGTAGACCTTAGACCTGACAGACTTCTAAGTTCATTTATACTCTGGTACTGGGGATTGAACCCAGGGTCTTGTGTATGCCAGGCAAGCATTCTACCACTGAACTATGTCCCCAGACTTCCTGACATGTTTTTGAGTGGAAACGCATGAGTCTATCAAGTGTCTTCCCTGAGCTCTGAGAACACCTTGTAGACATGTCCTTGGAGAGTCACTATCATGGAAACAATCCTCATGAATAGCTTTATTGGTCATGACCCCATCTTTGACTCCTTGTCACCTGTGTCCTGTTGGCTACCATCACAGGAACCAGTGAAGGGATACAGGTTGGGACAATAAAAGCATTAGAGCCTCTAGAGAACATATGGTTTTAGAAGGAAAACTATGGAAACAGGAAAGGTTAGGAAAGCAAATTCTGGGAAGATATCTCTTGTTGTGATGTTCTTTATCACTTCTTTTATTACCTAAAATTTGATAAAATAAAGATTTCTTCTTAGAAAAACTAGCAGTCATTTGTAAGTACAATCACCCATCCACCATTCAAAAGTCACCGTGTATTACTGCACATGGTCTTTATCTTAATTATCAGTGGGAAATAGCTACCATAACAAGCAAGGGATGGAGAAATTTGAAGAACATGAAAGGGTGGAAGTGGGTCAGAAAGTCTAGCTTAGGGCATCAATTCAATGTAGCAGGCAGAGCCTGTGTTCCTGGAGGCTGGAGTACAAGTTGCTATGTGATACCATTCCTCAGCTTTCTGTTTCCAGACGTTGGTTAATTTTTCTAATCTGACTCCTCTTTTTTTTTTTGTTTTTTTTTGAGACAGGGTTTCTCTGAATATCTCTGGCTGTCCTGGACTTGCTTTGTAGACCAGGCTGGCCTCAAACTCACAAAGATCCGCCTGCCTCTGCCTCCCAAGTGCTGGGATTAAAGGCGTGCGCCACCACCGCCCGGCTTGACTCCTCTTTTCTTCCTGGCCCCTGGATTCCAACTGATTGTGTACTGAGAGGCAGATATGCTGGAAGGGAGGAAAAGATAATGAGAAAAAGGATGGATAGGTTGGGGTGTCAGAGATTCCCCAAAGAGGAAGCTTTAGCTGCTGTTCAGTGTTGTTCCCCTAGCGTGCATCCTGGGAGGGAGGAGCTAGTGCAGCTTCCTAGACTATGGACTCAGGACCTAAGTGTCAGGATGGTCAGGGTCTAGTCCATCTTCTTCTGTGATATTCTAAACCTACTCACCACTGTGCCCGCCACATAGCAGGCACCTCGTGGATATTTGTTGAATGAAAGAAAAGGTGAGGGGAGTCACAGGGAGTTTCCTTGGACACGGGTAACAGAGAGAACTGAACCAACCAAGAGGCAGCAGTTTTTTAGTAAGGCAGTAGCAGGATTGACATCAGCAGATAAGAGAGCCCTCCAGCTGGAAATGCACCAGCTCCCATTCAACTCTTTTCTTCTCTTTCTGTGGCTAGTCCACCTAGGAAGGACCATCTCAGGGCCCTCCCATGATCACTATTTCTATTCCTGGAGTTTCAACTTCTCTTTCCACTGACAGTCTCTGCCAGTGTTGGGGTACAATGTGTGATACTGTGCCTCTGTCCTTCCCCACCTACCTAAGGCACTCTCTGACTGGCTTTAATAAAATTCTGTTGGGCAATAGCCAGGCAGGAAGTGGAAGGTGGGACTTCCAGGCAGAGAGAAAAGGATGATGGGAAAAATATGAGAAGAGGGGACTCAGAGAGTTGATGGGGTGGCAGATGAATATGAACACGAGAGGTAGACCAGGTCATGGCAGGAAGTGGGCAGAATTTGTCAGGTTAGAGGAGCTGGGAGATAGCCCAAGTTAAAGGCCTAAGCTTTTAAAACATGCGAGAGTCTCTGTGCCCTTATTTACACGGCTGTTGGGTCCATAAAAGTCCTGCTGCACCACAGTAGAAAACCATGCTCAAAAAAGTGTACTGAAAACGACACAAAATTAACTCTAACCAACTAAACAACACTCTGTCAATCCAAAGCTCACCTGAGACTGACCTCCTCTTCTGAGTCGCAGCTTCTACATTAACAGCAACGTTCACTCAGGCCTCTACCTCCTTCTCACCCACTGGCCTCTCAAACAGTGCTGAGCTCACTTCTTATCTCCCTATTCACCCAGCCACTGCCAACAGAGTCCACGGCAGCGGTTCTCAACATGTGGGTTGTGATTCCCCACAGGGGTCGCATATCAGATAGCCTGCATATCAGATATTTACATTATGATTAACAACATAGGAAAGTTACAGTTATGAAGTGGCAATGAAGTAATTCTATGGTTGGGGGTCACCACAACATGAAGAACTGTTTTGAAGGGTCACAGCATGAGGAAGGTTGAGAACCACTGGTCTATAGGATCTCTATGGAACATATAATTGTTCCGAACTCCCGGTATCATCTGATCCCAACCTTGGCATTTAGGACCTCTTCCTTCTTCTAATTTCTTTTTACATCTGTCCTCTGACTCTAGAACTATTTTTACCCCACAGGCAATGTCCTTTCCTTGCTCTTTACCGTAAAGCTCTTGCATGTCCTTTTTGCCAGTGACTCAGCCCTATACAGAAGATACCACAGTTACAACTGAAGACCTGTCTGTTTCTCATGCTAGCCTGTAAGTTCCTATAATAATCGTGCCTGACTGGACTGGCTACTCTTCTAGGGGACCCAGGTTTGAGTCCTAGCACCGATATGGAGGTTTACAAGGTCCGTAACTCCAGTTCCAGAGGATCTGACACCCTCTTCTGGCCTCCCCAGTACTGAACACAGCATCAAGTAATTGTAGGTAGGACTGGTTTTATAATTTCAGAGCCCAATGCAAAATAGTCACAGGATCCCTCGTTTAAAAATCTGAGAACTTGGAGCTGGGAAAAAAGGCTCAATCAGTAAAGACCTTGCCATGAAAACATGAGGATCTGGGTTTGGTCTCAGCACCCACGTGAAACAGCCAGCACTGCACTGTGACTCTGTCAACCCAGAACTGGGGAGGTAAGGACAAGGAAGAAGCTAGGGGCTTACTGATCAGCCAAACTGATGGGTTCCAAGTTCTGTGACACTGTGTCTCAAAAAATAAGATAGAAGGGCTGGAAAGATGCTTCAGCAGTTAAGGGCACTTTGGGTCTTATCATTGGCTAAGACTGGCTAAGACCCCCCAAAAAGACTGGCTAAGACATAAAAGCACTGGCTACTCTTCTAGGGGACCCAGGTTTGAGTCCTAGCATCAATATGGAGGTTTACAAGGTCCGTAACTCCAGTTCCAGAGGATCTGACACCCTCTTCTGGCCTCCTCAGGCACTTCAAACACGTGATATACAGTTGTATGTGCAAATAAAACATCTGTGTTCATAAAATAGAAATAAAGGAAAAACAACAACAAAAAGGGGGGGAGGGAAGAAATTGAGGAAGACACCAGGCATTGACTTCTGGTTGCTACATGATCACATGTGCACATACACATACGAACATGCATGTACAAACACACACAGAGAATTGAAAACTTCAAGATGGCAAGATCAGGGCATTACAACAAATGTGGGATCCTTCCCACAGTGGGGTTCTGCATGACTACCCGTTTACATGCCCATGAACATGGCCCTGATGGTGTACCCTTGATGTTTGCTGAAGGATTACATGACATCAACATATACTGAGGTTTCAGGCTGTTTTGTAGCCAGCATATCTCTGTTGTGCTTCAATCTTGAAACAGCTAACAAATATGTCCATCTAGATATTTCATGGGATCACATACTCAGTAACATTCCAAACTGATGACCTGAGTCACCTTCCCCATCCCCCACTCCCCCAACCTGACTTCCAGAATCCTCTCCCACAGGAAATAGTACTACTTCCCCCCCCCCCCCCCCGCCTACCCACCCCGCCCCATGGTAGGTTCCAGACTTCCCAGTTACAATTCCCTTACCCCATAGGTCCAAGAAGGTACCCTGTCCTGCAGACCTCATGGTTACAAATGAATCCATCTCTCCTTGATTATGATTGCTACTACTCTGTCTTGGTCTGGGTTTCCATCACACACTGTCTATATGACTCAGAGCTCTTCCTGTTACCAATTCTGCCCATTTTTATCCATGAGTATAAGTGGGTTTTCTTTTTTTAATTCAACAAAGTAAATATGTACATTTATGAGAGATGATAACCAGTATCTATAAATATTGAAGATTACAGGTTAACTGGCAGATCTACCAGCTCTAATACCTATCTCTTCCTTGTGATGGGAACAATAATGTCTCTCTTTTGAGACAGGGTCTCTATATAGTCCTGGTTGTATTGAAACTTGGTATAGACCAGGCTCATAGGAACTCATAGAGATCTACTTGCCTCTGCTCCTCAATGCTGGGCTTAAAAGGTGTGTCCCACCATGCCAGGGTCACTCACAATCATTTCTACTAGTGATTGTGTGTTGGGAAATCCTGCTGATATGGTCGAAGTCTGGCATTGCTGGAAAGCCCCTGAACTCGGTGCAGAATGACGGACTCCCTTTTGTCAGCAAGATCTCCCCTTCTCTACCTGGGGGTTCCTGGATTGCTGGACCCCACACCTTCTATCTGAGGAAGGTCACACAGCCCTTAGAGAAATTACAGGTCCAACACTTTCTCCTGATAAGAAACCCATTCAACAGCACCTAGGATTCTTGGAAATACCTCCCCATGCTAATGAGTTAGCTTTTAGCCAATGATCTTTGCCCACCCTGGATATTCCTACCCCCTCCCCAGAGTTATATATGAGCTTCATTCACCCCCAATAAAGTCTGCCTGTCTTCAGCTGGTCCCCATTGTACTGGTGCCATCCAAATTTTGTTCCTCCTCATCTGCTCCCCTCGACCACATGCACTGGTGGCCAACAGTCATGGGGAAAAGGGGAGACCCCCCCACAATTGTGCATATGCAATGTCCCAAAGCACACTTATCCTGCTATGTTATAGAACGCCAGAGCGGACTCCTGTCTGGTTTTACCCACATGCCCGTCATCTTCTACCTTCCCCCATCCTTCCAAGCTCTGCTATCACTATTCTACTTCTTTTTGGTGTTATTATCATTTGCTTTTGGATTCCACAAGAATTACATAAAATATGCTACATATAGTTTGCACATGTGCGCTCACGTGTGTGTGTGTGTGTGTGTGTGTGTGTGTGTGTGTGTGTGTGTGTGTAAGGTCTTGCTGTGTAGCCCAAGTAGACTTCCAACTTACCTTCCTGCCTTGGCCTCTCAAGTTCTGGACCACAGGCACATGCCACTATCCCTGGCTCACAAGGCAGTTTTAAAGTGTCACTGTCATCATGTCACACCCCCTCCCTTTCCCAGCATTTCCAGTTTCTCTCACCACCTAGTTCCCACTTGTATTTCTAGCTTTTACCTCACTCTTTCTGTTCCTCTCATATCTCTCAGTGTTCCACCTACTCCTTTGTAGGTCGACTCAGAATGACTCCCGGGCTACCCTCAGTGCCCTTTCTCTGTGACCCCAGAAGGTCTCAAGGCCAGCTGTGCCACAGCCCATACTAGTCCCAAATGCAATCGCTGTTTTCAGCAATGTTTCTAAGTACATGGAGGATATTTTGCAGGTAGAGCTCAGTCACTTTCTCTGAGTGTCTAGCACCGAGTACCTGGTACACGACAGACAGGAAGGATTGTTTGCGAAGGAACAAAGGACTATGTAACTAGAGAGTGATCTGGACTTGGGAGGAAATATCCAGAAACAAAGCCCTAACCAACTTTTTTCTTTGGAAGAACATCATTAATTGTGCAGAGTCTGAGCCATGAGATGGCCCACCAGGTAAAGATGCTTGATGCCAAGTCTGATGATCCAAACTCAGTTCCTCAGACTGACTCTTGAAAGTTGACCTTTGACCTCTACTTGGGTGCTAAGTCCTGCTCTCCCTCATGTGCGAGCGTGCACGCACCCACACATGCACACACACACACACACACACACACACACACACACACGATAAAAATGTGATAAAAACTTATAGAGTATAGCCTATTCCTTCCTTAAGTAGACAATCATATGTAAACTCCAACATATGCACACACGGCTTTACTTCTGTTTGAACTATCACATTCTTTCTTTATGAGGCACCCATAGATTAAAGTGCTTGGTTGACAACGGGTCCAGTTCCCACATTCCTGTGCCCTTCTTCCTATGTAATGAGTGGCTTCCCTTTGATCTCTCTCTTTCATCCCTCTGATCTTGGGATTAATAAGCCAGAGTACTGGTCTCTGACGGCTTAGGACAGCACAAGGAAAGGGGTTGCAAAGGGAACAGAGTAGGTTTCAAGACTGGCAAATGTCATCCTCAACAATCAATAGAGCAGAGGTGCCTGCGCTGAAGCTACATTCTCTTATCATAGGCCACACACTTTTATATCTTCTTTGTTATTTTACAGAAGATTTCCTTAAGGAAAATCAGAATTAAAAACAGAAGAAAAGCTGAGGCAGCAATGACGGCCAAGGAGAACTGGGCCTCATGCTCCTTCTACAGCAGTGGTTCTCAATTTGTATGTCTGGTCCCCTCTGGGGGTTGAATGGTCCTTTCACAAGGGTTGTATATAAGGTATCTTGCATATTGCAATATCGAATTACATATTGACATTACAGTTCATAACAGTGTCACAATTATGGGTATGAAGTAACAACAAAAATAATTTTACGTTTGGGGGGTCACCACAGCATGAGGAACCGTGTTAAAGGATTGCAGCACCAGGAAGTTTGAGAACCACTAGAGCTCTAGAGCCTCAGGCCTGGACCCGTGGCTCTCCCTCTGGTCAGATTTTAAGTGATATTCCATTTAGTGGAATTAAGTGAGACACTTCTGGAGATTTCTATTCCCTCTACAGAAGGGATGGTCCTTAAACATGTTCCCCCATGTAAAGGTTAGACTTTCATTCATAGACGCAACTGAAATCTGTGTTTTCACTACAGTGTAGATATTGTTTATGACATGCTGAATGACCAGGTTTAATAGTAAGTTCTTATGAGTCAACTGGATAATGTTTTAGACACCTTCCCTTCCAAATACTAGCCACATGAGAGGATAAAGGCAATTTATTCTGTAGGGAATTTCTACTTTAGAGTAAAGGTTCTAGAAAGTTCTATGCCTTCAATCCTCCAAGGTTACATTTTAGAATGAAAAATACCCAATTTTTACTATTTTTATGTGTGAAAATATTTAGGTAGTCAAAAGGAAACAAGAAATGGATTTGGGACACTCATTTCAAATAGCCAATTGATTTTTCATACGTCATTTTATGATTTCTCAGAGAGAAATCACAGTCAGGGTTGTTAAATCTCACATCAGTATGACTGTGATGTCTATCCCCAGAGTGGGACTGACAAAGGCCCCAGAAGACATTGAATAAACCAGGAAAAGAAAAGAAAAACAGGACAAAACAAGACCCAATGAAAGTGGATAAGTAAACATAAAAATGGAATTTCAAGCATTGGTAAACACATGAAAAGATGCTGGGTTCTCAAGAAGCTGGGAAAATGCATATTAAAGCCAAAGTTATATAGGAAAACGTAAAAATCATTATTAGTCATTCTCAAAGGGGTAAGAACAGTTATTCTCATAATTACTAGAAATGGTTAAGTAACTGAAAACTACTAAAATTACAGTTACACATTCAATGGTTCAGCCAGCTCACTTTGGGAAATAGAGCCTAAAAAATTCAAAGGCAGTGCGTAGGATACAAGGGAAGAATTCAAGCATTGATGTTACTTCTTGTGGCCAAGACTAGAAACAGCCTGAATGTCACGAGAGTAATCAGTGACTGCATTGGTTTGGACATAGTCATTTAAAGAAAAGAGAAAGAAGTATATGTTTTATGATCCAGAGGCAGCTCTGACAACGTAAGCAAGAAAAGGTCAGAAACACAAGCAAGTTGATGAGTAATGTGTATATACTTGTGTCTTGTGACAGCAGAAACTATGTAAAATTTCTCTGTATATAGCAGTCTGATTCCAGGCTATTGCCTCGTGTGTGATCCTTCAGGGCCAGCCACAGGCAACTGTGGAGGTTTGGCCTGGCAGGTTCTCCTTGCTAAGCCCTGGTGCCAAGTTGGTGTAAAGTGGTCTCTTGGGCACTCTGAACTTGGTGGAGCAGAGACACTTCCCTGCACCAATTCAGTGCTTTGCCACGCCCAGTCCTCTGGCTTCCACCTTTCACCCAGGCACCTGCTCAATAAAGTCCCACAAGCCTTTAGTTCTGAGCTCCTGCTCTGTGTATCAGCTGGCAGACCCTCTACCTGTGCCAGTCTGGGTGTCACCCAATAGAAGATTGTGAGCTGGCTAAGTTCTGTCCTTTCGTCTCACTTGCAGGACTTTATTCAGTGAATAAAGTCTTGATGGTTACAGTGGGCTCTGGCAGCTTGACGGTATATAATTACTTTTGAGTGAGTTGTGGGAGAGTATAGATATAGGCTAGATTGTTATTGTCCTTTATATATGAAATTATAACAGGGAATGTGTTCCTTTGGTAAATTCAGAAAGGAAGGTCTCTGCTCAGACTTGACGGCATATTACTGAAGTCTGTCTTCATATTTCACTTGTTCTGCAAAACCATTAGTCTTTAGGATCTGGGTACTGCAAGCACCAATCCACAGGTTCTGTCCATTGGCCCAACTACCTAATTCAGATCACTTGGCATTTAGGCAGGAGTGAGAAAGTGTTTGTTAAAAGTCATTAACTGAGAAGCTAGAAGCCAAATTTTGTTATAAAAATATGAGCTGGTCAAACCTGGGAATGTTTATACTTTTCATATTACTGTGTTTTAGGAAAGCGACTCCCCAAAAGTGGGTTCAGAACTGGCAACTGTGTGCATATATATATATATATATATATATATATATATATATATACACATACATATGTATGTATATATATGTATATATATCCCCATATATACACACACATACATACATACATGCAAAAAAAGTCTGAAAGATTAACTGGTGATGGCTGGCTCTCCACCACAGTCAAGAGGGGTTGTATAGTCTTGACCTCCCAGCCTGAGGGATCTTTCCTGTGGGTGCACTCGGGAAATGGAGGCTTATAAGATATGCCTTGTTGCTGGGAAAATGAAAGTAACTTGTGAGAGATATCTAAGATGGCGCTGGCCGGAAGATGGTGGGGCAGTTGAGGCCTGATTGTGGGTATAGCTGATTGGGTGAGCAAGACTTCTGTGCTCATGATCAGTGCATGATCACCATATTACCAGGCTTGTGCTATGTCATGTAATAGGATGATCTTTAATGTGGTTGGCCCATGTAGCCTCATGTGGAAACACCCATTTGGTTCTGTATATAAGTCAGGGGACAAAATATTAAAAGCAGGAAATGCTGAGACATCACCCCTGTCGCATCTGTTTGTCTTCAGAGTGAAGGCTGAAGGTTCAGGTGGGCAGTGCACTCACTTTTCCCTGAGAACCCCCTTATGTGGTGCTCACCCCGTATGGCCCCTCGACACCCTCGGATGATTCAAATTCCTCTCTGGGGATCTAAGGGCACTGGAGCACAAATCCATGTGTGACTTATCCAGTGGCCACAGAGAAGGTTTTTTTGGGAATGGTAATAAAGCAAACCAAGGAACCTACCCCGTTACTGCTCCTCCCTGCCCATGGGGTACCTCTACTACTAGGGTCTGGGAGGGGCGGTCATGGGAGACAGTCTCACTGGGGCGTCCTGAACAGCAAATTACACTTTCATTGTTTAGCAGCTATTTCCCTTGCTCCAGGGCAAGCAAAACTCAGTCTATACAGATCTAGTCTACTGTGGGCAGAAAATATTTTGGTGGGGGAAATATGTCTATACTGTTCACATACAGACTTTGTTCTTGCCACTATTTCCTAAACAACACAGCACAGCAACTGTTTATGTACCATTTAGATATTATGAATAGACTGAAGGAAGTCCTGACAGGTTGAGAGTTCATGGAAAGATGAGGCTGGGAGAACCAAGTGGAGCAGATGCAGCTAACCCTAACCCCTGAGTCCTTTGAAGGGTTTTCTGAAGCCCGAGGAATCCCAGGGGGCTGTTCCATGCCATGCTTTATTTGTAGAATCATTTTATTGTGAACGGGGGTGGGGGATGAGAACGATAAGTGGCTTTAACTTGAGGGGCCAGGAGGTAATACACTCTGGAACATGTTCTGCAAGCAAGCATAAAGCAAAACCAAACATCGTGAGGCTGTGATCTGAAGGGGTCCTGGTAGGACAGAATTCCATTCCCATTGCTAATCACCAAGCAATCATCCAACCCTGCACCTGCGTCTGGAGCCCACTCATGTGTGTTCCGAAACTCGAGGCCATGTGCCTATGCTGGAGGGAGGTTTGCAGCCCTCCTACCCTGCCTCCTCCCTACCCCCCGTATCTTCTGTTGTTGAGGCCGTGAGTACTGGGGACTGAACCCAGAGCCTCATGAATCCTAGGTAAGAGCTCTACCACCAAGCTACACTCCAGCCCATTTTAAGACTTTTATGGGCTTTGAGACAGTGTCTTGTTAAGTTGCCCAGGCTGGTCTTGAACTTACTCTGTAACCCAAGCTGTCCCTGAACTTGCAATCCTCCTGCCTCAGCCTCCTGAGTAGACAGGATTACTGCAGGTCTGCACCATAAGGCCCAGCTGGGCTGGAAATTCAGTTCACATAGGAAGTTACAATGCATTCAGATAGCAAAGCATCAGAAGGTAGGCTAGGGACAAAGGCGAACAGTTAAGTCTTCTTGCGGCTCAATAAATTCAGTGTTTGGGAGGAAACTCGGGAACGTGTGAGTGACTGGTGCTGATGGGTGGGGTGCCAGAGCAGAGACAACCTTGGCCCGGAGAGTAGAAGTTCTTCTTTGTCTTGTTTTTTGTTGTTGTTGTTTTTTTTTTTTTTTAGGTTTTTCGAGACAGGGTTTCTCTGTGTATCCTTGACTGTTCTGGGACTCACTTTGTAGACCAGGCTGGCCTTGAACTCACAGAGATCTGCCTGCCTCTAACTCCCTGAGTGCTGGGATTAAAGGTGTGTGCCACCATGCCCAGCTGAGCGGAATTTCTTTATCTTGCTAACTTAAGTGTCTAATTTGGGGCCTCGGTGGTCTTGAAAGGAAGGGGTGGGTTTGGGGACTTGTCAGCTCTAAGCTGCAGCTCACTGGGAAGAAAGACTGACACAAGTCGGGGTAGGAGAGACCTGTGAGTACTAAGGACTTTCTCCATTACTTCTCAGGAGCTGGGGTCACCGCAGCCAGATTCTAAAAAGTAAAACCAAATTCAGAAGCCACCCCTAGTACCTCCCTTAAATTGAAAAGGACAAGGAATCGATTACTGAGCAAGGCCCCAGATATAATTTCCCCATTGTCACCAGTCCCTTTGGAAGGCAGAACCACAGAGGAAAGGCAACTCTGACTCTGTTAAGAGTATTCATGGGATGCCCTGATTCTATTACACACTTCTCAGCTGAAAGTGATTTGAAACGCAACATTAAACTGTACATTTCTGGAATGGAGGAGAAAAGCTAGTACAAGGTGACAAAGAGAAACCATTTAGAAAACCCTTTTTGACAGTGTATATCAATTCCAAGGGATGAGAGGAAGGTATCCATTCCTCCAGAAGCAGCCAGACCTTGCATGGCAGTGGTAGAAGCAGCAGTCTCTTCAGAAGCATCAGAGATTTGTTGCTGGGAGAAAAAGCAGGGCAGCTGACGGGGTTGGCCTGCCAGAGGACAGCTGGGCTGCACAGGATAATTAGACTGCCAAAAATAGCCGAAGCGGGGGGAACCCCAAACCCCATCATCCCAGGAGCTGAGAACTGGTATTCCTACTCATTCCATCTTCAAAATGGTTACTGAAGAAGTGTGCAAATATGATGACTTATTTATTAAAAAACAAAACAAAACAAAACCTCAAATACATAAGTTCCTTAGCAAACATGCTCCTAAGAACTGGACACGGAGACATTTTACAGCGGCAAAAACAAGTGGCCAGTCTCTGAGGAAAAGCTGAGCCCATGGTCCTTTTCTTTCTTTCTTTTTTTTTTCTGTTTTCACAAGCCACCCAGCCTGTACCTGTAACACCCAGAATAATTTCTCAATGTCACCATTCAGCTCCTTTGTACAAACATTTTGCTATGGCAGCAACATGCAAATCCAATGCATTAGCACAAAATTTTCCAGACGGGGCAAAAGGCTCATGGTTTTAACCTTTTCATGGTACTTACCTGTAGGGGTTAGATAAATTAGATTTAGAAAATATATAGGAGTTTCTGATACTGTCTCTTAATTCGGGGCCTGAAGAGCATTATCAGCATGAAGTCAGCAAAAACAGGAAAGACTTAATAGACTGAAAAACAAGGTTGAAGTCAGGAAAAATAGGAAAGACTCAATAGACTTGAAGAAACAAAGTATCTGGCCTGACATTGTTTTCAGCTGCTAAGTGGGCGGAGCCCAAATTAAGCTGAAACAGAGTTCCTCCTATTTGAGGACAGTGCATGGAGCCCAAAAGAAGAGAAGAGTCCCCTGATGCTAGAGAGCTCCAAGAGTCCTGCTGAAAAAAGGGCTGGCCATTGATGGCCAGCTCTCTCCCTGAAGCAGAAAGAAGCCGGTGAGCAAAGAAAGCCTGAGCAAGACACCAAAAGGCCAAGGACTAGACCCTGTGGCTCAGCTTTTGCCTGGAGGGGTTTGATCTGTCCGATCAGTGGCCTAGGGGAAACTGTGCCTGGCTTTAAGGACTGAGGCAGAGCAGCTGAGTTCCTGATTCAAAAGAAGTAAGTTGGCCTGCAGACGGCTGAGGTCTCCCACAGAGAAGAAAGCATGAAGCCTTATTTAAGGTGAGACTGCAATAACCAACTTACCCTGACGAACCTGCATCTGAGAGATCCAGAAAAAGGACTGCTAAGTGTGTTAAAGAATCTACAACAAAGACTGTGTTCCTGACGACTGAGGACCTGCCCCAGAGACTGTATCATTCTAAAAGGTTATGAAAGTAGTTGTTATAATTATCAACAGGTTTAGTGGATAGGTTAAAGGGGTTGTAGGAATTTATAGGATTAATAGATAAGAAATTGTTGGTGTTTGTTATAAGTGAATTTAGTAATAAATAAATAAAGTTTAAATAATAATTTAAAAGTTCGGTTACACTTACCATTGGAAAAAGTCAAAGGCTCTATTTGTATATTAACTTTTGGAGTAGTTTGCTATGTTTCAATCTGCAGAACCCACCTGGTAAAAATATATATTTCAGTAGATTTTTGTATATTCACAAGATTGAATGACTACTGCCATTTTTTAAATTTCTAGGACTTTTTTTTAATCACCTCAAAAGAGTCGTTCTTCACAGGAATTAGAAATTACTCTTCATTTTCCCTCTCTCTAGCTCTGCCAACAACTAATCTACTTTCTATCTCTATGGATTGATGTGTTTGGGCATATAACACAAATGGGCTTCTATAATATGTGATTTATGAACAGTTTCATTCACAAACTGTGTTTTCAAAGTTCACCCATATTACAGCATCCACCCCAGCTTGATTCTTCTTCATGACTGAATGAATATCCATCATGAGACTGCCATATTTTGCTTAATCATTTATTATTTGACAGACACTTGGGTCCTTTCCCTGCTCCTGTAAATGGTGGGGGTATGAACACATGTTCTCAAGTTTTTGAAAGAAGATGTTGTCAGTTCCCATGGCTAAAAGCCTAAGAGCTAACAGCTGAGTCATATGGTGGCTTTAAATTTAACCTTTTGAAGAATCACCAATCAGTTTTCCAAAAGGGGCTGTATTATTTTACATTCCCAACTGGTGGGTTTTTTTTCTCATACAGGACTAGAGTTTAAATTTACTTCTGCAAAATCACACAGTGATTCACTTGGCAGTGTTTTAGAGTCACCGTGGTACTGGAAGAGTCGAACCTGTATGCTCAGATTTCAGTGGATACCTTGAACACTTGATGCCATATTTCCTGTGTGTCATAGGTACAGACGGTTCTCCCCAAGGCAGGACCAAAGCCTAAAATCCACAGCACTGCTCAGTTCCCTGGGCACAAATGCGCCCAACCATGCCCCCGGTTTCCATGTAAGTATGTTTCTCCTCATGGGAAGTAATCAGCTCTCTCTCTCTGTGCCTCTCTCTTTTCTTCACTCTTTAGCCCCCTCAACCTATGGTTACAAAGAGCTCACTGTGAATGTGCCAAGGCAGGTATGACATGCAGGATCTGAAGCAGCGCCTTTAGTGACCCTCGTTAGATCTGTGACCTTTTCCAGCCTCCTTGCTGTTTGAAGGTAATGCAATGGAGGCACCTGGAAGGGCCCCGAGATGAGAAATAAAAACAGCTCAAGGGCTGGAGAACAGATGTTCCAAGGGCCGTTAAGGCAACTGTGGCATTTTCTCCTGAGGTAAGTGAAGAAGTAGTGATTGGATCCCATCTACTGTACCACGTCTGAGATGGCTTTGTTCACAGAGAACTGTGGGTGACCAGTTTTTCATGCTCAGAGGGTGACAAACAAGAGGAAATGCCATTTAAATCACTCCAGGAAGACTCTATGGTGCGGAAATGGGCTTCACGCAACACACCTGACAGAAACCGTGCTGTCTGTCCCTGTAATTCTTCAGAAGGATAGGGAGGAACTGTCTAGATTCATTTGACAAGAATCTCACGGGGTCCTCTGCTGTTAGTTCTTTATCATAGTATAAATCAGGAACTGTGCTGGCTACTTGAAAGCAAAGCTAGGTCCATGAACTACTAAGTCTGCACTAAAAAGTCCGGCAGCAAACAGGTCGTTTTCTTTACTACCGGAAGCCCGTGTGACAAAGCAAACACTCTACCTACCTAGCAGGGCCTGTGTAGCCCACAGCCAGGACACACAGACCGGATGCTGCTGCCAGCCAGACCTGCAGGGCCTCCCTGGGCTCTGCTTACTTCAGTCACCCCCAGCCATAGCAGAGCCCCAGGAAAAGCATCTCTCTCATCTACTGGACATGACCCATTCAGCTGTTTTTGGGAACCGGCTGGGATGGAGTTGAAAGCAATCAGGGATTGTAGTCTAAAGATGACTTCCAACTACGAACTATGTTGGGAAAGTAGGTTAGGCACTCCAAGACTCAACTCCACCTGCTCCACCCCACTTCTGTGCTCACTTGAAAAAGGACAGCACCTCTCTCTTTGAACTAAATGAGTAGATAAAAAAAACCAACCAGGGGGATCCAAGATGGCAGTGGCCTGCGCGGACGTATTTTGATTTCGGGGTTAACAGTCACAAGGTGGCAAGTGTTGCAGGACGATGTAAAAAGGCCACAACCCCTTCTAAACCTCACCCAGCTACCCAGGGGCCATGGAAGATCCCTGGGCAGGACACTCCTTCCCACTCACAAGTAAACCGCTGGACCAGGGAATTGGGATCACCCACTCCCCAACAGGAGAGACTCCCAGTAAGTTCCAACCTAATACCCAGCGGGCAGATTCAGAACCCACACAGAGATAATCCCCACCCTGCTGGGCACTCCCAGGTCTCACATAGATGATCCAATTATCTGGCGAAAGGTTGCGACCCTTGGAAGTGAGAGCAGCTTCGCTGCAAAGTGCCTTCAGACCACAGATCGCAGTCTGTGACGAAACTGACCAGTTTACAAGCCGCGGGAGCAGCAAGGCTATTGGAGCTGAACTGCAGATTTACCCGCTACAGGAACCAATCCCGGGCAAACTGTGAGATATGTGAAACTGTCATATATCGGACTTTTGTACTAGTACGGGCCCTTCCGGCAGGGAACCAGAGCTTACTTGTACACAGCTCCACCACCTGGATTAGTTAGGTCTCCACCTGGGAGGTGGGGCTGAATGACTCACCTTATAGGGGTGGAGTAAGGCAACTCTACTCCTACACCAAAGCGCCCCCTCTGGACCCAAGTCCAGAAGTCAGCAAAAAAAATTCCACATGGCCAGAGGCCCCAGAAAAAAAAAAAACACAGTGAAATGTCTCCAACAAAAGAAAGCAACGCTATTCCGTCAGCCCAAACCACCTCACCACAACTGAAAAACATGAAAACGATGACAATTCTACATTATGGAAAGTGATAGAGTCCCTTCAAGAAGAACTTAAAACTATGAAGGAATTCAAAGAAGCCACAATTTTACAAGTCAAAACAACGAATAACACCATTAAAGAGCTCCAAGCCAAGGTGACTCAGCTTGAACAGGAAAAGGATAAAGCAATGAAAGATCTCCAGGCAAAAACAAGCAAACTGGAGAAGGAAATGTACAAAACGAACAATACCATTCAAGACATGAAAATAGAAATCGAAACAATAAAGAAAACACAGTCAGAGTTAAAAGAGGAAATGGAGAATCAAGAGAAGAGAACAGGAACTATGGATGTGAGTTAAATAGGATGCAAGAGATGGAAGACAGGATCTCAGGCATGGAAGATTCGATGCAAGAAATCAGTACAACATCCAAAGAAAATGAGAAAGCTAAAAAATCTCTCACCCACAACATCCAAGAAATCAAGGACTCAATGAAAAGACGGAACCTAATTATAGGCATAGAGGAAAAAGAAGACTCCCGCCTCCATGGTCCAGGAAATATCTTCAACAAAATCATAGAAGAAAACTTCCCAAACCTAAAGAAAGAGATGCCAGTAAAAATCCAAGAGGCTTACAGAACACCAAACAGATTAGATCAGAAAAGAAACTCCTCTCGCCACATAATAATAGAAACTCCAAATGTAGAGAACAAAGAAAGGATATTAAAAGCTGTAAGAGAAAAAGGCCAAGTCACATACAATGGCAGACCCATCAGAATCACACCTGACTTCTCCTCAGAAACTTTAAAAGCTAGAAGGGCCTGGACGGATGTCCTACAAGCCCTGAGAGAACATAGGTGCCCAGCCAGACTACTATATCCAGCAAAACTCTCTATCAACATAGAAGGAGAAAACAAGATATTCCATGACAAAATCAAATTCAAACAATATCTCCTCACAAACCCAGCCCTACAGAACATCCTAGAAGGAAAATTCCAACACAGAGAAGATAACTACACCCAAGAAAACAGAGGAAATAGAAACCTCCACAGCAACTAAACAAAAAAGAAACACAAGACAGCCAGCTATACCAAAATAATGGGAAATAACAACCCCTGGTCACTAATATCCATCAACATCAATGGACTCAACTCACCAATAAAAAGACACAGACTTACAGACTGGATCCGTAAACAAGACCCATCTTTTTGCTGTATACAAGAAACACACCTCACTATTGAAGATAAACACTATCTCAGAGTAAAGGGCTGGGAAAAGGTTTTCCAAGCAAATGGACCCAGGAAACAAGCTGGAGTAGCCACCCTAATATCAAACAAAATAGACTTCCAATTGAAGTTAATAAAAAAAGACAGAGAAGGGCATTACATACTCATTAAAGGAAATATCCACCAAGAGGACATCTCAATATTGAACATCTATGCCCCAAATACAAAGGTACCTACATTTATAAAAGAAATGCTTCTAAAACATAAATTGCACATCGATCCAAACACTTTAATAGTGGGAGACTTCAACACCCCACTCACAACTATGGACAGATCATCAAGACAGAAGCAAAACAGAGAAATAATGAGTCTAACAGAGATCATGAACCAAATGGACCTAACAGATATCTACAGAACGTTTCACCCAAACACAAAAGAATACACCTTCTTCTCAGCACCTCACGGAACCTTCTCCAAAATCGACCATATAGTTGGACACAAAGATAGCCTCAACAGATACAAGAAAATTGAAATAACCCCTTGTATCTTATCAGACCACCATGGAATAAAGCTGGACTTCAATAGCAAAAGAATCAACAGAAAGTCTACACACACGGAAATTGAACAACTCTTTACTAGAGGACCACTGTCAGGGAAGAAATAAAGAAGGAAATCAAAGACTTCTTAAAATCCAACGAAAATGAAGACACAACATACCCAAACCTATGGGACACAATGAAAGCTGTGCTACGAGGAAAGTTCATAGCACTAAGTGCCTTCAAAAAGAAAATTGTGACAGCTCATATTAGCGAATTAACAGCTAAACTGGGTGAACTGGAAAAAAAAGAAGCAAACACTCCCAAGAGGAGCAGAAGGCAGGAGATCATCAAACTTAGGGCTGAAATCAACAACTTAGAAACAAAAAGAACTATACAAAGAATCAATGAAACCAAGAGTTGGTTCTTCGAGAAAATCAACAAAATAGACAGACCCTTAGCCAAATTAACTAAAAGACAGAGGGAGAAAACACAAATCAACAAAATCAGAAATGAAAAGGGAGAAATAACAACAGACATTGAGGAAATCCAGAGAATATTTGTATCCTACTTTAAAAATCTATACTCCACCAAATTTGAAAACTTAAGTGAAATGGACTTTTTATTTTTAATTTATTTTATATTTTTTAGTCTTTTTTATCTATTGTCTGCTTATTGGTTTGTTTGTTTGTTTAGTAGTTCTCTCTCCTGGGCAACGAGACACTTTTCACTGATGGTACTGTTTTGTAGACCCCCAATGAATGAGGAGGCTCTTGGCTCTCATACGACCTCTCAACTGAGATGAGGGACTGTTATATAAGGACACCCCACCCCAGAGAAATGGGATGGAAGGGTTAGGAGGTAAAGAAAAAAAAATGAAATGTGATGTTTTGGCCTTTTACTACTAATTGTCATAAACTGTTTAGGATAATTAAGAAATGCAAACTCATGGTTATGCAAGCTGGTCATTCTGTTAGGTACTATGACAGCCTATTATAGTTACTTTCTAAGCTAATCATAAATAAACCTGCTAAGAGACAAGCAACATCTGCTTACCCTAATATAAGAGATAGATAGGGCCTCTTCAAAAACCTCAAGAGATCTGCAGAATATGGCATTCAAAGATGTTTTCGTAACTTTATTTTTTTATATCGACATATCAACTCCTGACAGCACCCCCTATTCTCCTCCAAGCAAAGATGAGCATCGAAGAATCTCCAGTGGGAGATGATTGAATTAGTGGCAAGCCTATCTCTTGGTAGGAAAAGCCCCTTGCTCCAACTGTAGACAGAATGCTTTCCAAAAAGGACAAAACCTGGAAGCAGGTAAGTCGACAGCCTAGCTCTGCCAAGACAGGGTAGGTAAGTCCTTCATAACCCCTGCTCTACAATCAATGTCTGTCAGAGAAATGGGGCCAAATGACTGAAGATCGATGCTGTAATGTATGGAGAGAAAATGGGAACTGTCCAGGCAGCCACAGGTATGTCATTTCTTAGTTTGGGAAGCTGCAGGTCCTGTACTTCCTATAAAATCAGATATATTTATCCCTCTCAGGTCTCTGAGGTGGTTGAAGAACAGATAGCTAGAGTCTCATAATTAAATTTTGAGTTGTTTAGGAGTCAGGAGAGTGTTATAGATCTAAGAAGATACTTTTAAAATTGTGTTGCAAGTTAGTATGAATGTTGAGTCAGATATAGAACTTTAAACTCATGGAAATGGTTAGATAGTAGAATGTTAAAGTCAAGTACCAAATACATATGGACTGGTCATTGGGAATGTACGTTAAGCCATATAACCCTCATAACTGTGGCCTAATTACCTCTGTTGTTTTGTATTGTACTTATTATTATAAGAGAAAGAGCCATTTGTTGGACTGAAAGGGGAAACTGTAGGGGGAAATAAGATATACCTTAAACTTAAAAGAAAAAAAAAGGGAAGAGGATGGGGGATTGAGGGTGGGAGGGTGGGACTGGAGGGGGAATAGGGAGGGGACTGCAATTGAGATGTAACTTGAAGAAATAAAAAATAAAGGAAAAAAAAGAAAATTGAGAGGATATGCAAGCTTGGAAAACTTTAGATAAAGGTCAAGGGCTCATCTACTCCTCACCTCATCATCTTGTATCAGCATGTGTTTTTACAATTCCAAACCATATTAAAATAAGGAAAATCATGAAAAGTTAAAAAAAAAAAACAAAAAAACCTACAATTTATGTGGCTAGGAAGAAGAAATGTATGCTTACCTGCCCTTTACCAAGCAACCTACCATTTTCTGGCTTGGCTACAGTTGCTTAGGCAATGCTGTTTGGCTAGTGGGTTTCCACTTAGAGATTAACTTGGGAAGACATTTTTGAAAGCTTGCAAATATACAAAGAAAGTAGCTATTTTGAGAATAGGAAGTAATAGCCCAAGTAAAAGAAGAAGGTTTCAATATCATGGTTTTAGACCTGAATTGTACAATACTGTAGCTGCTGCCTGTATGTGGATATTTAAATTAAATATGTGAGAAAAAAAAAAACCAACCAACAAACAAAAAACTCCCAAAACCAAAAAGCAACAAAACTTCCAATATTGCTTTTAGTGATGCTGAACAAATTATCAAAGAAAACTGATTTGCAAAAGTCAAACAAAACAATTGATTACTTTAAATTTTATAGATGTACACACAATGGTAACTAGGGGTCATAGCTGGGGTCTTATAGAACTATGTGAAATGAAAACAAAACCATATTTAGTGGCCTGACTTAGGCTTTAATGAAAGCGCAATATGATGAACTCTGTTATTTCCATTCATGTGTTGGGATCACCCCACAAACCCAATGACGTGCAATCTAGAGGGGAGAATGGAACATTCCTGCTTTCCTTACTAACAGCTTTAAAAATCCACATTAATGTTAATAAAAGTGTCAGTGTCCTCAGTATTTTTCCAAGCATATCTGTAATTTTAAACTTGATTTTAACCAACAGATACAAAAGGTTTTCAAGTCAATTCCCTTTCTCTTGCTACCACTTTACTCAATCCATAATTTACCCAAGGTTCTTGAAGATACCTAATGAGAAAGACGAACCGCGAATATGTCTGGAAAACAAAAGTCTCTAAGAGATAACATATACAACTTTCCTTTTCCATGTGGGAAGTGAAGAAGAAAAACCCTCAGGACATGTTAGTTCTCAGCTGGAAGATGATACCATGCACCACAGGAGCAAGGAAGGCAGGCCAGACGGGAGAGGGAACAGTGTATGCTGGCATGTGGCTGGAGCCAGGTGGGAGGGCTAGTAGATAGATCCATAGTCGGAAAATGGAGCTGGTACCCTGGAGTGAGGTCAGGGCTAGAAAGACTTAGGAACAGTTATGTCTAAGTGGTGGATAAAGCTAAGGGCTTGACCACCTAGGCTGGTGGTGCACGCCTTTAGTCCCAGCACTTGGGAAGCAGAGGCAGGTGGATCTTTGAGCCTGAAGCCAGGCTGATCTATATTTCAAGCTTCAGGACTACCAGAGTTATATAGACAGACTGTGTCTCAAACAAACAACAACAACAACAACAAAAAAAAAAAAAAACAGAAAAAAAAGAAAGAAAGGAAGGAAGAAAGAAAGAAAAAGAAACCACCCACTACCACCACAACAAACTATGGGCTTGAAACAGGTGTACCAGGAAATGCAGGTAGGAAAAAGGAGAAAAATCATAGCCCAGAACCAACATTATGTGAGAACAAGGAAGGACGGAATGGCTCTCTCTGCCACCCACTTTCTTTCACATCTGCTGGCAAACTCTTCTCTACTGAGTAAGTCCATGTTTCTCTTCCGAGCACTCAGCACACTAACAGGCATCATAACATCTTTCAAGATCAAGTAGTGTGTGATGATTACCATGAGGAACTAGAGAGGAATGGCTCCTAACATCTCTCAACCACCCCCCCCTCCACGTGTGAGTCAGAGCCAGGGATCCTTGCGCTTGGCTGAGCGGATCTAACACCCGGGTTTCACTATCTGGGACCTTACCTCCTACCGCTGAACCTCATGGGATGACAGGCTCGACGGGGCTGCCCCTCCGATTCCGTTGTCTTTTCTGAGATGTATAAGTACAGACAATAAAATATACTGACAGGTCACAGTCTGGCTCACTTTGACACACTCCCGCACTGGGATTTACTGACAATTTCTCACCTATAGAACGGGCCCCTCTGCCTGTGCCATCCATGTATGTTCCCTGTTCTACTTCTCAGCTTAGCTGGCAGGACCCAGAATACACTTGAAAATTAGAGTTTCCACGGCTCAGTTTCACAGCTCTGTATTTCTTCCTTGACCTTCTAGAAGCCAGACTGAGTTTCTACTCATCTCTGCAGAACGCTGTTGCTCTAATGCAGGGACGTCTTTGACATTTACAAGTGAAAAAAAAAATTATGTTCTAGCCGGGCGGTGGTGGCGCACGCCTTTAATCCCAGCACTTGGGAGGCAGAGGCAGGCGGATCTTTGCGAGTTCGAGGCCAGCCTGGTCTACAAAGTGAGTCCAGGACAGCCAGGGCTACCCAAAGAAACCCTGTGTCGAAAAACCAAAAAAAAAAAAAATTATTTCTAGGTGATATATTTTCCCCATGGGCAGTTGCTCAGAATACTAGGGTGGGGTTGTCTTAAGACCCCGTTACTTCTAACGAGAAACTGGTCAAGGATACAATAATATCAACGTAACCAAAAACGTCCACATAGTAAAGTCCAGAATAGAAGATATGCCCTTACAGACACAGCACAGACGACACAAATGACCTTCTTTAGTCTTATTTGAAAAACTGCGGTGACTGAGGAAGAGACTAATTGGATACTGGAGGGCAGAGGTGTACTGCTGACAGATGACAATGGAGGACCATTTTTATTTCCTATTTTTCTCTGTCAGAATAAGGGGGGAGCAAATGACTAGAAGTGAAAATAAGTCCCGAGACAGATGAAAACATTACAGAGAAGTAACACACCACAATTAAAAGGATTAACCACCCCCACCCCCCCAGTTTCTATAAATTGATCTCTTGAGGCTCCAAAAACACTCAAAAAGGTGCTGTCACTGTGCTGCGAGAGATGTGAGAGAAAGATGGTGAAGAGATGTATCCAGAGGTGACAGACAGGCAAGCCATGTCCAGTTTTCAATAGAGACAGCAGTGGAGTATACAAGCTATGAAGGGCAGGCTTGACACACATATGGGAAAACAATCAGTGTAGATTGTTAAAACACAGGTTCTGTGCTGTCAGAAAAAAAAACTGTCATGGTGGCCTGTGTGTCCTTGGAGACGGCAAGCCTGTCCCTCCCAATCTTCCCCCAACACTTTCCTCTCACCCAAAGGAAAAAAAAAAAAAGCTGCAGGCAGCAGATCTACTTGAACTTTAGAAATGAACTAAATCTTTCAGGATCTTTGGTTGACAATGAAGAGCAGGAGTTCGGATAACTAAAAACCAGCAGATTGAAAATGGTGGAAAAGTTCACAAAACTAAAGCCTTTAGATGTATAAGACAATTGCGATCTGGCTCTGTGAAAAGGTTGTTTCAGGTAAGTAAAGGAAGATTGAAATCCGTCTTTCTGAGATGGTGGGCATGAGTTCTTTTAGTTCTGAGAGGTGCCTGGGTATTTCAGAAAACCACATGAACTGGGCTTGGGACAGAGAACCCTTGAGTGAAGGACTCAAATAGTTTAGTTCTACCTGATGGAAGCTAGGGGTCTTTACTCGAGGGACTAGATGGTCTGGGGAGGGTCATGACGGGTATCTTTTGATGACCGAAAAATTGTCAAATGGAAGAGTGAGTTCTCATGTTTTGTGGTAAGAGTAAGATGTGTTTCTTTTCCTAATTGTACTTTCAAAAACCGTATATGATAAGGTGTCTTTAAATTTTAAAATGTTTCATGAAATATATTTATGCATATATATACACACAGGAAATATATATATATACACACACACACACACACACACACACACACAGGAAACAAACTCCTGAAAAGGGTGTAGAGATGTACTCATCTATAAACAAGGACTTCATGCTAAGGAATACTGAGGCTGAACTGACCTGGTGAGACTTGTCAAGCATGGACAGGACAAGTAAAGGGTTTTACTGGGAAACACAAGGATAAAGGAAGGGAGGGAAGGGCAAATCTCAGTGGCGCTAATGGGACACTGCAGGGGAAAAGGCGGTGGCAGTGAAGGAGTTGACTGTGGGCACCTGGCCGCACCCTAGCCCAGAGGTGAAGTAGCCTCCCAGCATGCACAGGTATCTGGTTCCATCCCTAGCACTGCAAATTGAAATAAAAGAAACACACAACATTAACCAATCCTTCCAAAGAAAACTCCCCAGGAACGAGCCAACGAAAACCTGTGGGAGCTATTGCTTTTGTGAGCTACAGAGATGAGAAGAAACAGAGGGAGACATTAAGACCTTTAAAGTAAAATCCCATTTAACCAGAATCCAGGTGACTGTGATGTCAGCAAGGTTGTAACCAGAGGCAAGAAGAGTCTCCCCAAGTGCTTAGAGAGGAAAGGAAATATTTCTTCCAGAGTTCTTACAGATACTTAATGATGTCCTGTACCCAGGTGGACAATGAGGTGGAGGCGGAGGGGAGCCACAGGAACAGAGGCACTCCAAGGGTGAGGTCTTAAAAAATCGACCTTGGTAGAAGGGAAACCATGGACACTGTCTGGCTATGAGACGCCACAGCTGGATTGCCTTTTAATCCACCTCAAGCTCTGATAAAGTTGGGCTGCGCATCTTAATTATTTCTGTGGGGATAGTACAAGACAGAAGGACATTATCAATAAAACCAAGTTTGACTTTTGATAGGACTGAAAAAAATATATCTCTCTGCTTTTGCTAGGTTTAATTCATGCCTGGTTCAGCTTCCATGGAAGAGTAGTCACAATATATTTGAACACAAGAACGGGTGGGGATTAGAGTATGTGCTAGCATATCCAAAAAGACATCGTAAGTTCTAGACAATGAATTAACTAAAATCCCAATCTTTCCCTGGAAGTGGAGGATGAAAATAAACCCACACCTGCACACTTCACAGGAACTAAGGGAGAAAGTGCAAATGACTGAAGATGTAAATTCACAGACAGAAAATGAAGCCTAGACATGTCTTCCTAGATCTGGCCTTGAGTGCTTCTCTAGGGGGCAAGGCTGAAGCTCCAAGTATGTTCTCAGAACTGCATTATTGGAGGCACTTTCTCCTACACCGCCACTCCGGAACACGCTCAGAGGGGTGAGATCCTTCAGAATCCCTCAAGTCCCATGTTTCTGTAGTCCGGTCTCTATGGGCTTATTAAAATGTACATTTTCACTAGTTAACATCAGCCAGAGCCAATCAAACACTCCACAGAACAAGAGGCTGTTAGAACACAGTTATCCTATTCCCATTGGCAGAGGGGGGGAGCTCACTCACAAAGCCTGTCACAGAGGAAGGCAGATGGAGGCTTCCATGTGTAAATTTTTACAGCCCCAGTCCAGGCGACTTAACAGTGAGAGTCCTAAGGACTCACTGAGCGAGACACCTGTCCCACAGTAGAAGACGATTTGCCCTTCTGAAGGGTACAGTGCAGGGCTTAAAACTGAGTGCTTAATATCGACAATAACAGCACCCCCCCAATCTTAACACCCTGGTGGGTCCTAACTCTAAGCGCATCTGGTGTAGGGATGTAGCTCAGTGGTAGAGTGCTTACCTGTGGTGCAAAGCCCTGGGTTCAATGTCCAGTAACACCAAAACAAAACAAAACAAAAACAAAAAAACCATCAAATTAAAAACATAGCCAAAAGGGGCTTGAAAGGATGGCTCCATTGGTAAAATGCAAGCATGAGGACCCAAGTTTGAATCCCCAGCATACATCTGTACTCTCAATGCTCTACAGAGACGGGAGCATTTCCGTGGCTTGCTAGGCAGCCAGTCTAGCTAATTGGCAAGTGAACATTAGGTTCAGTGATGTTAGACTCTGTCTAAAAAATATGGCAGGTAGGTGATAAAGGAAGATAACCAATATTGACCTTTGGTCTCCATACTACATATACACATACCACACACACACACACACACACACACACACACACACACACACACACAC